>CAAKHC010007387.1:0-12672 GCA_901007825.1 Macroramphosus scolopax
TGGATGAGGAACACTGTGGAGTCTCCACGCAGCCCCGTGTCAACGCAGCGGCCTCACTGTAATGAATGATGTGACCTGTGCTTCTTTACGCAGTGCTTATGGACCGTCTGAACATGGCTAACCGGCGGCGGATGGTCGATACGCTTCCTATGTGGCTATATTGCCGGATTAATGAGTGACAAAACGTCGTTAAGGAATACAAGCTTGTGATATTCTGCCGAAGAGCAACATTGCCTAATAAATCCCCGTTCGATAACAGACGCAGTAGAAAATGAATGACACGTTTTTCTTGAGCTGGAGCGCACGACGTCGGGCTCCGCTCAGGGATCTCCAGCTCACAAACAGTTTGAACCCGATGCACGTATTTGGCCTCGTAGCCGAGATTGTGCTGTTTTGCGAAAACCACAAAAAAATAGTTTCTCTGACTGGTCACTTCTGTAACTCCCGACCTGTGGAGATGTCGGAGAGACGTTTGGAGAATCGCTTCGCCCCGCCGCAGTTTCATTTCTATGCACAGTGGGAGAGGCTGAGCTTCAGCAGCCCCTCCGTATGCATCTTGTAGAGCAGTTTGAACTCGGCGGGCAGCTGATGGGACTCCTGCCATTTGGTGGTGAACTTGGTGCCCTTCTTGTCGTAGTAGTGATACGGCAGCTCCTTACCCGTGTTAGGGTCCCAGCCGAAGGGCCAGAAGCCGTAGAGGTGGATCTGGTCACACATGGAGGATGCCAGTGTGTACATGAGGATGCCGGTGCTCAGGCGCTTCGGCGACAGCTGCTTGGTTTTCCAGTAGCTGTCGAGTAGAAAAAAGGAGAACAATTAAAGGAACTGGAAACTTTGCACGAGTTTTATTATTCAGCACAATTCTGAGGAACTAGCTGCTACTGAGAGAGACTTCAAAATAATAATGCTGCCGATACTTTCTTTACCAAGTCCCACGGCGCAGCTTCACAGAGGGGAAACTCTTCAAACCGGCCTCAACAAAAGCATCTCCACAAGTGCTCAGCCGCCTGAGCTGCTTAAACGTGGTAAATCTTCGAGGGCAGGTAGACTTAATGGGGTTGGTGGAGATTAGGCTACTGTAAGAGAAGCCTATTCTGCTCTGACAACACTAAGCACCAAACTTAAATCCCCTCGCCACTCGCGGTTTCAGCTCTGCGGCATGCCTTTCACTAAAGAGCCGTATTCCTTATAATCTGGCTTTGGAGCCTAAATCTCCTCTTTGCCACACCTCGACATAATGCAACCACACGTTAGTCAAGTTTGAACAATCTGAGATACGCAAGGCCATTTAACACATGAGATGGAGGTGAGGGAGGTGGAGGTGATGGAGGTGAGCAGACTTAATGGTTTTAAATGAGATAAAAACTGTGTGTGATCAGTAGTAAAACATATGGTTGCAAGTGCATGAACAAAACAATGTGATATGTTATCTCAAATCATTGAACAAGGGAAGAGAAGTGTAGCTCCGCCCACCTAATTTGTATAATGCAATCAGAATACTTGTGATGAGTTACAGTCTAGCTTATTGTATAAATACTGTGTATCTGTGGATGTGCAGCTGTGCTCGTACTTGTTGATGTACTGCATGATGTTTCCAGGCCAGGCGAGCTTGACCTTCAGCTGACCTTGATGCTCCACAAAGAAGTCGACCAGTGTTCTGGTCACTGTGGCCGACGTGTGGAAGAAAAACGCTGGGATCCACAGGATGGCACCATCCAGCTTCTTCAAGCTGAGGAAGAAGTTGTTCCTGTCCTGCACGGTCAGTAAATTGTTGTAGTATTTCTCCAGGATACTCGGGTTGAAGGTTGTCATGTTGGTCCGCCTCCCAACATCTTTCTTAAAGATCTCCGTCGGGGCAAAGTTGCAGCGGAAGACGAAGTCGAACTTCTCAATCTGGGCGCCGCAGCGGGAGCCGGTGAGGATGCCGCTGTTGCCGATCACCGCACAGACATTGTAGTGCTTGTTGATGATCGGCGAAACTTCAGGGAGGAGAGAGCGGAAGTTCTCCCCAATGGAAAACACATACTTGTGGCTTGAGTAGTCGTAGTGCATCAGCTGTCCAATGCGGACGGAGCCCTTTGTCAGCGTGAAGTTGTGGGGAATGTCGATGTACTGAGAGATCTCCTTCCTGGAAGAGGCAAAGAAGTGTTAGTTCATCAGAGTCATCACTTCTGCTATGACAAAATGTTAATGTAATTGTGATCATGAATACATCTAATAAACTATAAACACAGTAAATCAATTTAATAGCAGCTCTACATCCAGTCCATCCAATTTAAAACAATGATTGTGATGACAATGGTCGTAATTCCCAATCTGCCTATACGATTAGTACTCAGAGCGACGTTTGTGGCAGATGGAGGAGCAGATTGTTGACGTCCATACAGTTGTTGTCATGCTTTGTTGTTGCTTTGTCTTCCACCTTTAACCCTTCAAACCTCATTTAACCACATTAACTTATATTAAAATACGCCAGGATCAGGATTCTAAGCTGATGGTCATTTCATCTTCTCATGACATCACCTCTGTGGATGCACAACAACCACCGCTGCTTCTACCATACCACTATTACTACAACTCCACGGGGTAGAGGCATCTATTATATTTATTGATCTTATTTAACTTTATTAAACCTGGCAAGTCATTAGAAAGAAATTCTTATAGACAACGGCAGCCATTGCAGCACCACCGTTCACCGCTTTTAGTTGTGGGTGTGTAACCTACCTCTGCTGTGCGAAAGCAGTGCTGTTGTACCTCCATCTAGAGGAGTTCTGCAGGTCCTCAGACAGAGCGTTGGTCAGCGGCGTGAACCCTGGATCCAGATACTTCATCGCCAGCTGGGAGCTACACGGGGGGAGGAGGAACGGACAACTTATGTGCTTTGAAAAACATCGAAGGCTCCTTCATCTAATAGGGAGAGCAACAGGGGCAGTAGAACAAGCCGGCAGTTGAGCCACTGAGTTTAATTTCAGGGTAAAAGCAGTTGCACAAAAAAAAAAAAAGATACAAAATTGCAAAGAAAAATCATGTGACGTGCATTCCCACTCTCGGATCTGGGATCCGTTGAGTTTTCTTTTCGTGCAAGCATGATGATTTTATGTTTTATTTTTTATATCAAAGAACTAGAAAATAAGAGTTCACCCAATCAATCAAACACAACTGAGAGTCTTTAACCACTGCACAAAGATGTGACTTCCTGAGCAACAGAAGCATAATGATTTAATGCTTGTTTGGTGTATCTCACATATAGTTCGATCTTGTGTGCAAAATCTCACAACACAACGTGAGGGTGTATTGATAGCAACCCCTCATTGGACTGGACAACTACACAGCAGGACAAAGTAGTATTTCATCTGTGATTGATGTTTAAACCAGAAAGGTTCAGTAATAATTCACCTAACTTCTAAATCTGACTGCTCATGTTATTTTAGTACACCAGACTAGTGAGGAGCACCTCCTGTATCAGACAGTTAAAGTCAGTGTAAACTCAGATTTCCAGGATCTTTCCTATTTGTGAACCTCAATGTGTGATATGATAAAACAAACCCAAGTGCATTGTGGGGGAGTGAGACCTGTCCATCTTAACAAGTCTAGTGTGGAAGTTGAAATTCTTGTGTGGGATAGAATAATTACCTTTCATCCAGATTGTGTAAATCTTAATGTTCATGATGATCAGGAAACTTCCCACATTTCAAATGCACTTTGGCTTATTTTTCATCAATTTTAATAGTGATCATGAAGTCATAGCACTTGTTAGGATGAACATTTGTTAGCATAAATAATTTGCTGTATTTGACTCACCATTATAAGGTTCCATGTCAAGACTCTGCTATGGCACCTGGTCAAATAGTATTTGCAAATAGCTTTATCACATTTGAAGTTCATGGCAGGTTGATTAATGGGATTTTCAAACCCCCACATCTTCTGTGATCAAACATGTGGTAACCTGTCACACTGTCCTGCATGTCCAACCCCAAATCTGCCCCTTTTGAAACCCTAAAAAGCATTTGTAAATACTGTTTGACCTGGATCTGATGGCAGTCAGACCTCCAGCAGCTTTATGTTGTTGTTGCAGATTAGCCAACTTTGTGGATAGTGAGGCACAGCCAGAGAGGTGCGGAGCTGAATCTGGATCAGCAGGAAATATTAGAATATGTCCGATGGATTTCTGTTTAAATACTAAAGTTGAGAAAAGATTTTTCTTTGTATCAGAGGTTTGAAGCTGTAAATCTGGACATTTATAGTGACGTATGTCATGATACTTATTACCTAAATTCTTTATTTAATGCTGTTTCAAATCCAACACCGCACCACCAAAAGGTCGAGAAAATAAGTATTGTAAAAAAAAAAAAATCTTAAACTCAGAACGTCTTTGTGTCTTTACACAAAGTTCATCGGCTGCAGGTTTAAGCTCGGCCAAAAGAGTTGGAGCGGAAGCTGCTGCTGATTTTACATCTGTTGCTACTGATGCCAAACGGAGACTCTCACACCTTTAGATATGCCATATATATATCTCTATATATATATATCGATGGTGTTTAACACGTCAGAAGTCTGTATTCACCTCAGGTCGGGTTTGCGAGGAGGCCTCTCGCTGCAGGAGGAACGTGAAATGTAAACACAAAACACACACTCCCTCAAATCTTAGACCTCAATCATTTAACCAACCGTTCATGCAGAGTTTAAATGCAATTGAAATGTTTCCTATATATCATGACATAGCAGCCTTCATACACGTATTGTTGTTGTGAGACCAAACAGCTGCAATGGTGAGAAACAGTTGCTCACAAGAAAACAGAAACATTAGACAGTCAGCAGCAATAAGACAGATCTGTTGATGAGTTGATACACATAATTGAAGAAGCAGTACTTGAAGACAGTTTGTCAGTGGTAAACCTGCAAGTAAAAGAAAAGTAAGACAGAAAGTGTTCATGCATATACGTGTTATATATATAGGAAAGTGCATTTCAGATAATGTTACTGGACCAAGACCTAATAACTAATGTTAGAGTCCACTGGGAATTTGAGCCTGATGGTGGCGATAAAGAGAGTACAAGATAATTTAGGTTATCCTCCTCTTCAGTCCATCTCTGGCTGATCTGCAAACACATGCAAAACCACAAAATCCTCCGAAACACCTTCGTGCAACAACCCAAGAATCTTCGATGGATTTGTCCACCAGCTGAGTTTTCTCTTCCAAATGCTGCTCTCCTTCACGTGGAACTCACTCTGAGCGTAACCTTGGTCTGCACTGACAGCCAGCGAGGAGGGAAATGATTACAGGCAGGAGGAAAATAAATGCAGCTCGTGTGCTGTAAATCAGGGCCAAGGACGGCTTGCTGGCTTCCAGAACCTTCATCAGATTGACGCTATTTTAGCATCACAGTCCGGACGTGATTGAACATGTCGCACTGCAAAGATTTACAGAATCATTTTCCATGGAGTTGTAATGCAATGACCCTACTAAGACCAGTCAGAGAGTTCACCTATGTCAACACACATCCTGTTAGGACTGGAATCTGAGGCAGTAAAAATGCTATAAATCTAATTGTAAACACACCTCACAAACACACACACACACGGTCTGACCACCTAAGCTGGCAGACAAGGTAATGCATACGTTAAAATAAGATATCTATAACCACAGCAATTTAACATTTTCCTGACCTGGCTCATAGGCCTTGACAAATAACTCCAGATACACGGTTTTAACCTGAAAGAATTACAAGTTCATCAATCTGTATACAACAACACTGAAGCTTTGAGGTGTGTGGGTCAGAATTCATTAAATAAAGTTTGGGATAGGATAGACATTTTAGATTGATGCCACATCATGCCAGGACAGCTCATCCTTTTTTAACTCATTTGGAGTGGCAGCTCAAAGACAGACCTCGTCTTTGAGGAGGGTCTGTTACATCATGCATGCTGACAATCACTGGTCACATGTATCGCATCATAACAGCAGACAGTGTTTGTTCCATCATCTTGTCCCCTTTGACTGACAGTTCAGAGGAAGCCGTATGCTGTTGTTAATGTTGTTTCCTGGACTAACAAGTCCTCCAACTCAAAGTCGGCAACAAAAACAACAACAAGAAAAAATAACTTTCTCTTGCTGCGCCCTTCTGACATTTGCATCCCAGAAAACCGTCCATATCGACTATGCCACAAGCCGGCCATGGGAATTGGGATACAGGTCAGATATCACAGATCACTTGATAATCTCAGCGCACACTCATGATTCTCTTCACTGTTCTTTGCAATCGTGCTAAATTAACAGTTTTGTAAGACTCAGACGTCCTTCTCAATCAGTCTGACTTTGTCTGCATCACAACTAATTCACAAGTTTAGTTGATATTCGAACTCTGATTTCAATAAATATCTACAGCTCATGCACGTACGCACCTGAATACGGAGCAATAAAATGACTAAAGTCAGAGGAGATGAGTGAATGAGCTGATCTAGTTCCCAGCTGTGGGATTAAATGACAGATGCCCTGTTCTCCTTCAGGCTGACACACTCACTCAGTGACACTGCCTGGGCAAACACACTGACAACACCACATTTAGATAAGTTCATAAAGGCAAAGCTAACTCATTATTACAAAACGACGGCAATCACTGTCATCCAACAAAGACATAAGAAATATGATGTAGCCTGCTTGATTATACTGTATATTTAGTGCATGATTTCCCTATAAAACACTGGCTATCTGCTCAGAGACATGAAGTGACTCTGCAGTGACGTTTTAATCAATCAGATTGTGACAACAGGGACACATGTTCTAGTCACATCTGCTTCAAAATCGTATCAGTCACATGAGTTGAAGCTAGGCGAGAATTAGCTTTTAGCTTATCATCTTTTGTTACTTCATGGATCTAGTTCCAGGGTGTGTGATTGTTGAGAACACATTATAATAATAACACATTATAACACAAGATTAAACAAACAAATGCAGCATGTTAACAACATTGAGAGTTGGTGGTGTATTAGCTCTGGACAGAGCCAGGCTAGCTCTTCCCCATTTCTTCCTGTCAGTAGGCTAAGCTAAGCTAGGCTAACAACAGCCTTCATCCGGTTCAGTGCTAAAGACAAAGACATGACGGGTCTCACCTGCATGTTCTCACCTCAGCATATTCCCAAATATGTCACTAGCACAAATGTGAATTAGTATATTAAGATATTTTCAAGGCTTGTCATCCGTCTCACATGATGACTTTGATGTCCTGCTGGCTCGAGCCATCGTATTGGTCGGCTATGACGCTAATGCAGCTAGCTTCTTCAGAAAGACCAGTAACAGAGATGGACCGAGCTCTTGTTTATCAAATCCCAGGTAAGTATCAACTTTTTACACTCAAGTCCCGAGTCCGAACTGGTAATTCTAAAAGTGAGGTCATGAGTGAAGACAGACATGTCTCAAGTCTGAAGTGGTGAAAGCAAACAGGGGAATAGTTGGTCGTATATCCAATTTACAAAATCATGAAAGCTTTATAAATCGTGTTTATATAATCTTTTATAAATTATGCTCCTTTTCAATGAAGAGTTCATTGTCTAAATTCTATTCATGGCATCCTGTTTGCGTTTTTGGCTCGTTAAGATGATGAAGCTCACGCTTAACTGAAATCACAATTCATCGGCGTTAAAAAGTCAAAGTCGAGCCGCAAGTCTTTATGATTTGATGACTCAAGTGTAAGTAATGTGGAAGACCACTCCTCTCTTTGCTAGTGCTGATAATGTTTATCAGCTAGCTGCAGCTGATGTTGGAAGGAAGTGGCTGCAAAGACGTCAAGAGAGATAACTGGGAACATACAGCAGGACAGGAAGACTGACTCACAGTGTCTCTGCTTGTGTGCTCTGTCCATGCCCTGATGTATAAGATCATCTTTATGTTTGTTGAAGATTACATACACTATCTACATACTACCATCCCTAAAATGTAAATCATATTATGGGTGATGTCTTATTATCGTTAGAAAATGGAAATTTAGATTACAGTTACTAACAGCTTATGACAAGATTTTGCAAATTGTGTGTCAAAATGATGAACGAGGAAATCCAACGCAAACCTGAGGTCCAATAGAGATGATCCTTGTGGTTGGATCTCCAGATCATCCACAGGATGTGGTCATGGCTTTGTGGAACCACTTCAAGCTGCTGGCTTCGTGCACGGGGATGTTATCATGTTTGAAATGGTCAATGTTAGATGAAGTACGTTCATGGCCAAGGAATTAGTGTGGAGGGATGTGGAGGTCGGGGTGGCGGATGTTAGTAACCACGACCTACCCAATCCAAAGACACCATGGGCAGATGTTTTTTCCATTGCACATTAAAGATGATTTTCCTTAATTAGACCTACATCGCATTAAAATGTGCGCCACTTCAGGCTATGATGCGGCACTTCTGGCCTTTGAATGACCCAGATAAATGGATTTGAGCTAGAAGTGGCCCACAGGTATGAACCAAATATCCCAAATCGTATGTGGGCTTTTGAGATAAAGATGCGTTAAGCTCATTGTGGTAATCTTGGTATATTATGAGCTGACATATGTCCATGCTGTGGACTGCTTGCAACAAGAGCAAGTGCCATCAATCCACGTGGTACGTGGGCCGGATGAAAGTGTTGATCTTGGGCCAAGAGGGCTGGATCTGAGCCAGAGCAATTTTTGCTATCTACAAACAAGTCCAATTCAAAAGTTTACTAAAGTATAACTTCAGGCAATAAATGTTGTGTAGATAATGGGAATAACGATTCAAATGGTCTTGTCTGGTAATCAGAAAACCACACTGATAAGAAGAAATCCTGGATGTAACTACAATGTGCAGTGTGTGAGCTAACAGGCCTCACCCAGCAGAAGGGGCCTTGAGTCTCAGCAGCACAGTGCAACACCTTCATGAGCTACTTTAAAGACATTTGTGTGCAGCATGATTCATTCTCATTGTTCAATCCTGCAAAAAAAAAGATGGCCTACTTGACAACCAGAATAAGCCAATGACAGCCCTTTAAACAACATTTATGAGGATGTGCACTTTCAAAACATTAACTACCGTGATGCATTAACTCACATACAACACTTCCTGCACACTCAGCATGCTCCTGATCCTCAACCGCAAACACTCAGCTGATTTGGTGCATACAACAAGTCAGCATCCACTCTGGCCTGAACTCACCGAAACCCGGCGTGGAACATGTACATCCTGGGTCCTCCGTTCGGTCCGTTTCTGGGCGTACTGAAAAGGAAGTCCTTCTTGATGGACACATAGCTGATGAGCGACAGGATGAGCAGCGCCACGCTAAACATGACGAGCCCCAGCGCGCTGGCGATCCGCACCATCCTGCCTCTCTGCGGGCAGAAGCCCCCCCGGACAACGGGATCACCGACCGGCCAGGCCCAGGACGAGGAGACAGTTAGCACCCAGGCGCACCGCATCAGCGGCAGAGCGAGGGAGGGGACGCGGACACAGCGCGAGCTGCACACAGGCTCCAAAGTCCATGTGGGGAGGAAGATAAGACGCGGTGTCGCAAGGTTGTTGCGTTACCCTACAGCGGGTCTCATCGACTGGATGGGAGGGACCGCAGCGGCGGCGCGGCAAAGAGAGGGGCAGGGATGCATAAGGCCAGACCGGCGAACAAGGACCCACGGATCTCAGATGGATCGACAGTTTGAACAGAAGCCACGAAGGCGACACAATCAATATATGCAGTGGGAAGTGAAGGCTTGTATGTCGCGTGTTTAAATCCGATTTAATAGCCAAAACAGGCTATGAGGCATGGAGGTCGTGACGCGCCTGCGGAAAAGGACGCAGGAGGATATCCGAGGAAGGCGAGCAGAAGAAAAGAGGGAGGGGGGTCTTGGAGGTTTTTTCGGCGGGCTCGAAGGGTCAGATTACAGCCGGTTTCATAACGTTCAAGGCGTTGAAATGCAGCGTTGACTCGCGGGCTCCTGCAGGGGAGATGATGGTGGGTGGCCGGTGGATGCTGCTCCCCTCTTCCTCTTCATCTCCATCTTCCGCGTTTCTCTCCTCCTCTTTTCTTTCCGGTAGTCAAATTAATTAAGCCGGAGTGTCGCTTTAAAGAGACGCAGCTCTTGTATCGCGGTAATCAGATAAACAGAAGCAGCATCCGAGGCGGAGCTCCGCGTCCTGATGGAGGCGAAGAGGCGCAGATGGAGGGTATACACGCTGACCAGGGGGGCTGCAGGGGCGTTTAGGAACAGCCTGTATCTTCACAAACATGTGGAATTATAAAAATCTGTGTATTTTACTTTATTTTTGAGGGGTGGGTGCTGATGGATGATACCCAAGCCCACTTTTAATTTTTAAGACGGTACCATATGTCCCTCCTAAATCCATTTTTTGCCCTTATGATCATCTGATTTCAGGATTTAAGGCCCAGGGTCAGACAAAGTACCACAACTTAGCACTAAGCTTGCTCAACATGAAACATTAATGGTGAGCATCATGAAAAGCAGTGGGGTTGTTATGAGATGATACAAGATTGCTCAATATGGAAAAAGATTTTTTGATTGATTCGTTTTATACACATGTTCATAATGGAATGTTTGAATATAAAGACATTGTGAATATTGTAAGCCCTTGTTAAGGAAACTGTCAACCTGTGTCGAATTCTTTTTTTTCATGCAAAAGGGGGATGTGAGAAAAAATAAATAAATAATACGTTAATAATATATGGATTTTTTTTCTGTTCGTGCCAAGAAAAGAATTTCCATTAGTTGTCCTAATGAACCATCTCTAGAGTCATAGTGTATTAACATCGGCCCTAATGTGTTGTATATGAAAATAGCAACCCGATCTCATCAATCTGCATACGTATAACATGACTCTACACTCTCACAATGCACGCATGGAATACACCAAATGCTATATTGGCATGCAGGTGATACACCGATCTTTTCCATTTACTTGTGTGGAGAGGAGATGCGTGCAAACACCATGCATCACTGTCAATGGTCATGAGGCCCGTGCTTACAGGAAACGTGGGGTAAAATAGGACGAATCAGTGCTTAACATTGAATCCCAAGGTTTCTCTTAGCATTGTGGTTTGGATTAAAAAAACTACTTTCCTAAGGTTAGGGAACCGTCGTTGTGGAACTAACCATAGCAGGTTCACATGCTTGGATTGACCATGCTAACATGCTATCATGTTAATAAGCGCAATGTTCACCATGTGCATTCTTTTTCATCATGACAGTCAGTTGTATTTATATAGACGGAAATCAGATATCATAAATGTGCCTCGATGGGAATGAGGCCTTGACTATATGATAAAACATCCCCCTTTTTTAGACCAGTCATATTTATACTGTATGTCAGCATGCTAACATTTGCGAGGTTGTAATGTCGTGCTCTGTGGTGACATATTTTGCTAATTAGCCAAAGACACAAACCTACGAGGCATTAGCTTAGCAGTCATTTACATGAGAGGTTTTCATGTAGCAGTTGGTGATCCTTGATGTAACTGCACTCTGTAATTTCTACTGTCACCTGTTTGTCATGTGTTATCTGCCGTTTCAGTAATTCCTGTATGACATCTCTGTAGAATGGTGAAACCTTGGTTTGCCATCGTGTGAGTCACACTTCACCCAGCATGATATGATTACAGGTATGAGCAACTAATCCAACGTGACAGTACCTCCCTCTGTAGGACTGTATTAGAACTTGATGTCTGGATGTCAGTGGGATTGAGAAGCTCCTGTCACAAACAAACAAACAAACACACATTCTGCAAAACTGAACGTTGCATTAATGTCAATCAATTATACATAGTTGTTCCAGGCAGACAGCAATACGCTTTATAGATACATAAAGACATCAGACAGACAGACAGGCTGTCACGGCTGCTGACATTTCAACAGTGACCTTTCTACGGGTCTTAATGCCTGATAGAACACACACACACACACACACACACACACACACACACACACACACACACACACACACAGGCTGTAAAGCCTGTCAAACAAACACCCGGATTAAGATCCTAAAGCTTTATATTAAATCCCTCTTTCTCTCTCACTCTCCATGTGTTCGATGGGAAATAACGACCAACAGGTTCCCAGTGTTAAGTTTTTCTCCACAACGTTTCCAGTTGACGTTGAAGCATTATTCAGCTGTTGCTCCGTCAAGTTCCGGATCGATTGACAATCCAAAACCAAAGTATTAAGTAAGTTGACATTCGTAGATTAGTAGTACTGATAGTGTACAGTTAGTATGAGTAACACCAATCAGGTTTATACGCTGTAATAGTTTTACTGGCACACTTGAAACAACAAAACATACAAGTGTGAGTTATAAGGGTTGAGCTTTTACACCAGTACACAGACTGAATATTTTTCTTATAATTATTCAGGTACAAATATATCTAAACCACGGAACACATTCGAAGGACCAGATACGAGCCCAGACAGTAGTTTTTAGGCAAATTAATAAAATTGCAATCAAATTAAATAATTAAAAGTTAATTTCTCCATCTGCTGGAAATGTTCAAGCAGTGTCTCCATGAATATTAAAGGCTTAGAATAAGGTTTGATTGTAACAGGCACATATGAAGAGGAGAGATTTTGAGACTTCCAGGATTGTTTTTAGTTGTTTTAGGCATAAAGGCAAGAGCAGCAGAGCAGCAGTTGTTACACTTGGCCAGTTTTATTGTAAGTG
>CAAKHC010007388.1:0-19779 GCA_901007825.1 Macroramphosus scolopax
GTCTTACAGTGTGTTTCATCACTCCGCAGTTGTTTTCATCACAGGAAGCACAGCCGCTCTAAGGTTGGGTCCTTTGGTTCGGGGTCGTTTCGCCACTGTTCTTGATTCCTCTCGCAGATAAGAGGAAGTTTGCGGTCGCCCCGAAAAGTTACCACAGTGTTTCAGAGCTGCGCCTCGCCTCGGCAGGGCGTGATGGGAAAAAACCTTCTCGAGGTGTCACTTCACTGTCACATGGTCCACTTCTTCATCTCGCTGAGGTATAAAAGGGCCGAGGGGTTATTTTGGTGCTCACAGCTCTGCTGTGCTGCAACTGAACAACCGGATGAGTATGCATGCGTGTGTGTGTGTGTGTGTGATTGTGCTTGTCTGTGAGAAAGCAGGTAAAGTAATTACGGTGGCAGTTGCCTGAGACGAGATGTTGCTGTGTGTAAAGTGTGTCAGCTGGGTATCTTCTCTCTTCAGTGATTCTGTAATCGTATCTTAATGCATCTCTGAGTGTGTGTTTCCATGTGTCTCGATTCTAGAAGCAGCAAGACAACTTCAACATGTTAGTCAAAGCAGGCTTCAGCCTTTTAGCACCAAACCAACATCCTCAGCTGAAAACATCTCTCCTGGATTCCTTCCTCTCTGTAGATTGTAAGACGTATGCCCACAATCACCCCACAGCACTGAGTTTCCAAAGAGGCCAATTAGACGTCTGTTGTATAACTTTGTTTAAGCGCTGCCTTTTTTCTTCTTTTTTTTTTCCAGAATAACAACTGGGGAAGTGGAAAGCGTTTAATTTGTCAGGCACTGAGGCAGCTGGCGAGCAGATCAAAAAACACCCTGCATGCCCTTTATAATAGAGAACTATAAAACAGCAACATTAAACAAGCTGGGAGGAGGATGACATGAAGGATTATAAATCGTGAGGTCACTTGAATACTGGCGATGTCACAACCCACCATCATTCTGCTGCACTTTCACTTCCTACTTTACTTTTCGACAATAAAAAATTGAAAACCTAAGAAAATATTTTGCATTGACATTTGAACCCTTTCAAACATGCTGCAACACTTTGTTATACTGCAGAATTAGAAGATTCTTTCATTTATTTATGTGTTTTTTTATTCATCCAGCTTCCTCAATAGTAATCGTAAGAGCACACTGTTGCATAACACTACAGCACCGTTCCAATAATACACCCAGGTATTTGCAAAGGAGTCATGTTTGCAACAGACAACAGTAATTAAGAGGCCATCTGCATGGGTTATTTTATCAACCTCCCATTAACCCCGTTGTCAAACCGGTGCAAAAGCACCTTTCTGCTGCCGTAATACCTCCAAGCCAGACTGACATGTCATCACCTCGGGATTACTGCTGAGCGAGCTGGGCGTCGGCCCTCTCCGCTTTACCCCCGCTGTGATCTCAGCTGGAGAGGAGGCACGCCACACGAACAACACCCAGGAACAGGGTGACCTCCAGTGACACACAAGAACGTTGAAGAATTAATAGTCATCCTGGACATATTTAGAATCACGGTTGGAAAATAAACATGGAAAATAGGAGACAACTTTGTGGTTTTGGAGTCACACAAAACCAATATCTGAAATCCCAATTTTCAAATGCACTAACAAATCCCAGATATTACTTTAGTTTAGCTGATGGAAACTTATCTTAACTTATCTTTTATTTATTTTGCAGAACGTATGTTTAATGTGTAGGATGCTGAAAAAGGATTTCGATATTTACTCATTTATTATATATCTTGTTTTGTATTTATTCATGGTGTCCTGTAAGTCAATATTTGTAGTTTGCAGTGCAAAAAACATAATTTAAATAAGTTTGCACAAAGAAGTATGGAGCTCGGTGTGCACACGCGACAGTCACATGGAATCTGCAACTCCAAAACGCACGAGTGGTTTCCTCACCTGCAGCTGCACTGGACTGGACTGGACTGACTGAAGCTGTCAGGGCGGCGGGTCGGCTGACACTCTCCAGGGAGACTCCAGTAATTTGTCATTTGTTTTTTCACCTGCCTTGGGACCTTATGTAATATGTGAGACTGTCAACATGGTCACAACATCTCACTCCAGGGCAAACGATTGACCTTAATCCGCCTGCTGTTAGAGAGTCGGGCCTGCAGGAAGGGAAAACAAGAGAGAAGAGAAGTCAAAGTTCTCGGGCGACACTGTTGAAACCACATTTAGTGAGAAAGGATCTCATGTCCAATCCAAAAAGATACTCGGGAGTCTTTCAAAGGGTCTACGTGGTGTGTTTGTGGCTCATTTATGAAGGTGTGATGTACTCGTAGCATCGTGAAACTGCTTACATGCAATTATGTGTTCACATCTTTGAATTCATTAAGGGATTTCATACGATGATACAGTGCAAACATTCAATATTAAACGCCAAACAGAGCTTCCATAACAATGTGCATATATTATACAGCGACTTTGGGAAATATATTGAACAGAATCCTTCAATGATTCATCCGATTCATCAGTAATTCAGTTCTCAGGTCTGAAGGTTGGTGAAGGTAAATACTGAACTTATTCTGTGTTATTTCTTTTTCCCTGTTACGTAATAAAACAGGCCGGTCAAACAGTATGTGTCTGCATGTTGGTGTTATATAGAGCAGTGGGTCCTCGGGGCTACAGTGAGGAGGGAGAGTGAACGGGGGTGTTTGTCTTATGCACTGACATGTAAAATCTCTGTAACATGTCATGTCTGGCACAGAGGTTCGCTACAACCTCAGTGCATCTTCTGTCTTTCCGTTCATAGTTTAAACCCACCTAAATAGAGAAAGGATGTTCAATGAGCAACAGTTCAAAGGTATCACAGTTGTGCAAGGTGTTCAAAGCAGAATATTCCCACACCCCGAATATCTGATGCAACAATGCTGCCTTGTTGAAAGTGGCAATGCAACTTGCATCATCATAACTCTCCTTCCCACGTATGAATCAAGAGGTTGGTCAAACAGCTCTGTCATCAGTATGTCAACCTTTAATACATATTTATGATGCAGAATCTGCAGTGTTTCTGTGTTGTTAAAATTGCAGAAGATGCACATTCATGTTGCTCTGTAAAGCATGTGTAACTCGTTTTTATTATTTCCGAAAAACGTGTGTAAAGCTGTTTTTGAGGGTTGCAAGAATGAATGTTTGGTTCTGTTTTTGGTTTCTGGATGGAAGCTTAAGTTATAAAAGATGTATGACAGGCTTCTATACGCTCCTTTTACAGTCATGTTACATTGTGTATTGTTTGTAAATGTCATGTGATGATGACGGAAATAATAAAAAAAAAGAACAATCTAAAATGAATGAATGAACATTGTCTGCACCGGGAGGTCACATTCCAGGCATTTATAGCAATTAGTTTGTTTCTGATTCCAGGTCTCAAGTGAGTTTTCATAATTCGAGGAAGTATCGGAGGAACACTGACTCTGCAGGTGTGTCTGCTGCATGTGGATGTGGACTCTGTGCATGTGAAGCACCCAGCACATCACGCCTCGGTGCCTCGTGCCCCCTCTGCCCTCTCGGCTGTCAGAGGCACTGAAATGTATAAATACTGTACATGATGGATGGATCAACGGCTTCCCTTTCTACGAACAGATCAATCAGGGTATCATGTTAGAACTTCAGAGGTTTTACGACGCTGACAGTTTCTGGCGTCTAAAAGACATCAGAACATAAACAATACGTCACATCAGAGCTGTTAAGAATCAATCCGTTTCCTTTCTCCATCTCACACTGAAGCTGGCAGCAGACCGCAGCTCCCCCTCTCACTTCGGTTGCCTTCAACTAAGCACTTGTTTTGCAAATGTCCCCCCGCAGGAGGTGGTGGAAGGAGGCCGTGAGTTGTAGCCAGTCATGAAGCATTGTGAACGGATGAGCAGCTTGTACCAGACACATACAGAGTTTGTTAGCTGTCTGGATCACAGGACTTAATCCACACACGGGCAGGAGTTAATAAGGGTTTAGAGGAGGGGCCTGCATGTCCTGGGTTCATGTGGCATTCAGGAATGTCCTTCCGAAAGCGGAACACGTGTGCACAAGTGCATGGGTATGCACATGTGCCAGGGTCGCCTGTGCTCAGAGATACATGTTGATACACGTGTTGATTCATATTAGGGCCTCACAAACACACAATGTGTATATGTGGACGCCTCAACCTCAAACCTCCTACAGAGCAGCTCACACAGATATGAGAGCAGGTGGGTGGATGTTTCCATATTACACCACAAGGAGTGGCAAGCCAGTAAACCTCCAGCGGACGCAACCATCCTCCCCCAGGGATCCAATCATCCGTCCCTGAGGGCAGGAAGTCACACTATCAGTACCAATAAGCCAAAGTCAGCAGGAAAAGGCCTTGAGCATCTCATTGGAAAACACTCCTTCCTGAGTCATGGACACACGACTGCATGCAGAGACTCTATAAAACTTGTTTATCTATTTATTTTATACGTCGTACATCTAGTTTACAGTGACCCGCCCTGATTTCTCAAGCGGTTCCCCCGAAGTCGTCCAGTATGCAGAAGTCGCCCGATACTGTTGACACAATGCTTTCAAAAAAAAAATCTTGCTGTTTTCAGGAAGTACAAGGGCAAGGTTCACCTATTGTTTCCTCATAGAAAGAACTGCTGTTCTTCTCAGTGAAAGGACGTCATCGAGTAACACATTGTTTATGGATTGAATAATCGCATCTATCGCTGGGTCACACATGTCCACATATGTATGATGTGTCTTCTGTTGATCATGTTCCTGTGATGCTGCACAAAGCAGAACAATGAACCATCCCACTATTTGGATAAGATGAACATGCGCAGCCTTTCTTAATCAATCCAGAGATGGTTGCCCGGGGAAACGTGCCTCGCCCGCCCCCCCTAATAGGGCTCTAATATCATCTCTCCTCTTGGCTGAGTTTACGCTCATTAGTGTCGATCCGCTGGTTGCCGCACCCAGAATTGGCACTGACCCACTCCTCACAGCTCAGGTTAAAGCACGGCGAGCCAACCCCATGTTGCAGAAACAAAGCAGACCACTGTATCGGTGATGACATAGACAAGTCAGGCGAGTTCAAACAATAGCGGTTGCAACACCGGCACGGTCCCGCTCATACCTGAGGGACACATCCGTCCTCACGAGGAAACCTTTGGACTTGTGGCTGCACGTTTGTGCGGACCGTCAGTAGAAAGGTTCTGGCTGGTTGCTGAATGTGACGTGATGCTCACCTGCAGGGGACATTTGGAAGGAAAGCACACACTCCAAAATAGTTTTATGGATGTTTTCTCTTTTCAAATCACATCTTATTGAATGTATTTGTTTACAGGGATGAAGAGGTGGTGTCATGTGAAGCATGCTGGGTGACCAATACGCTGCAGCAACCTTTGCCACATTGAATTACCTATGGAACATTAGGCCGGGCTGCTGAGGCTGTAAATGAAGACTTCCCGCTCTCATTAACCTTCCCTGAACCCACATCACGTCCGTCACAGTGTGTGTGTGTGTCTCTCTCTGACTGTGTTACAAACACCTGGACATCAACCTACACTCAGGTGTTGATGTGGGAAAGTGCTACACGACTTCAGAAGTGTGTCATTCGGTTGCACGTGTAAACACACTTCTACTCCATTTAACATCAAACTCCTGCGGGACTTGTTCTCGTCTCGCACTCTGTTAGTTCTGCAAACATTGTGCCGGCCGACACACGAGGATTCAGTCTGGGACTTCGGTGGTTTGTTCCAAAGACATACTGTTTCTTTTGACTTCCCTTTGCATGTGAAGTGGCTGTGTGGGTGTTTTTCACAGCCCTGCGTCTGGTTCCATGCCAGTGACCGTACTTTGAACCAGCAGCAGCTGGGGCGTGAGCGAAGCCAAAGATAGATGGCGAGCTGGAGCAGAGAGGCAGAGCCTCTCTCTCTCTCTCTCCCTCTCTCTCTCTCTCTCTCTCTCCTAACTCCTCCCTCTTTTTGCCTTATTTTCTCTCTCTCCTTCATCATAGTGGAATCAAACATCTACACACAAAAAGAACACGGTCCCGCCTCCAGCAGGTTTTACGCTCACAGATGAACAGACCTCTGGTGCTGCTCTGCCAAATAGATTTCCTCTTGACCAATCTTTTTTTGTGTGTAAACCACCAGTAACGGTGGCTAATAAGTCAGAAACATGAATGTTTTTTCGGTTCAGTACCAATTATTTCTCCGCCTGTGAACTACTTCCCCATCTGTCGGGTGGTGTAAAAGGATTGTAGGTGCAGCACATAGAGGACGATGTTAGATAGCTGCAGAGTTACTCACGAGGCGACATGCATGAAATCAATTAAAAGTGTTTGTTTGGTCCAAACATAAACGGTGTTGCTGAAATAGAAGCGCGATCAACAGAAAGCAGGAAGTGATAACTTGTAGACGGGGAAACACTCAGAGCATCGTTGTTGGATGGTAAACAGTGTTTTGTTTTGTCTAACCGCTGCTCCCAGTATCTCCTGCTAATAATAGCCGCTTCTCCTCTTTATGCTTCCCGAAATAAAACGGTGGCTAATGGACTGCAGATTTCCTCTTTCCTGCAGCGACAAAACATCTTGCTCACTGTTTGTTTTGCGCTTCAAATCTCGCTGAGTCAGGCGGTAGGAAGGGTTGTGGGCGGGGGGGCCGTGCAGACCTGCAGTCAGGGTCAGACTCTCTGTTGAAGTTGGTAGACTTGGAAGTGCCAAACGAATGGAGGTGGATCGAACCCCTAGAAGTGGAAGCTTGCTTTGCATATTTACCGTAAAATAACATTAAAGGAGCTCTTTTGTTTTTGTTGTTTTCCTCGTTGCTGTGCCCGTCTGGTATCAACCAGCAACACAAACTATTGTGTCAAAGATAAAATACTGCTGCTTCCTTTTAACTGGCCAATCACGATGAAACTCCGCATGGGAAAATGTAAACACGGTCTTCCGGTCTTTGAGGTATTAAATCATCTTGTCCGACATCACAGGGAATCAGACCCTGAGACCGGCACTTGGCATGACCACGTACATGCAGCCAACCTCCTTACTGATGCTCCTGTTGTTTGATGCAGGTCGTAGAGAGGCGTCATTATCATCATGTTAAAAACTGTAGTAAACATAGGTTTGTATGCAGTTGAGTCACAGTGCTGACTTGTCAGATGTTTTTCCATGACCTGATTTATATATACTTATATGCTCTGGACATGATGTCCAGCCCGGGGCCTCAAACATCCAGCAGAGCTAATGGAACAAACAACTGACTCCCGTTTGTGCTTGAGGTCAGGAATCAATCTGTCCTCTCTGACATCAGTGTGACTTATTGTTCCCTGTGACTGTCATTCACCTCAGAGTGCCCTATAAGGCAGGCTAAGGTCCAAGTAGTACATGTAGTACTGCGTCACATGACTTCATATTAGACTGCTGGTTCAAAGCACGACGTGTCTGCTTCTTCATCAGTGGGAGTTCTGAGAAACTCACACATAT
The DNA here is from genome assembly GCA_901007825.1 of Macroramphosus scolopax. Classification (NCBI taxonomy): domain Eukaryota; kingdom Metazoa; phylum Chordata; class Actinopteri; order Syngnathiformes; family Centriscidae; genus Macroramphosus; species Macroramphosus scolopax. The sequence continues at coordinate 7,453 of CAAKHC010007388.1, forward strand.
CATGTACAACTTCATCGTCTGATTCATTGCCGACCGTCATGCACAACTAGATAATTACATTTTGCTGCAATTGTGTGTTTTTGTTCCATTTATGTTTTCCTGGATAACATAAATGAACATTTTCTCTGAATGAATTCAGTTCAACCGCACAGAAAAAAAATGAAAAAGCTTTGAAGTGAGCTCTGGATTAGACGCGAACAAAATTAAAACAACACGGATTTCGGAGGCTAACTTGAATACACATAGCTGAAAGTGGTAAAAATAATTGAAACCATGTGGCTCCCAACCAGCTACAAAGAGCCAACTATGGCTGCCCTTCTTCTTCTTCTGCTCCTGGCACTGATGGGATTCACTTTGAGGTTTTAAAAACAAGCAGAAAAGGTGTGTTCACCTTTCTCTAATAATTTTTCAATGTGAATTAATGCATCCATGACGTGGATCACCCTCACCTGGGCTGGGAGGAAACACCTACGTATATTGTGAAGTGTCCAATCTGCTGACTCGTCACATCTAACATCTCTACTTCTTTAATCCTGGAGCCACTCAATGCAACCTTTCTAAAAACTGAGTGTACTTTTGTCCAGCTAGAGCAGCAAACCCGTCCTGCTTTGGGTCCAGTTCCATTTTCCTTCCCATATATAAAAAGAGGTATGTGACTTCCTACCAGGGGAAATATGGAAATTACAGCCTTAAAATAGACGCACATCAATTTGGGACGTGGCTGCCGGTGGGGAAAAGTTGAGGTTGAGGCTAGAAAAGAGCCAAATTGTCAAAGTGAGGTCATCACTGGAAAAGGGTATTACGGGGCCCCCGACCCTCTTTATACACTAATAGCTGCCACTACTCCTCCCTGAAGGGAAACAAACACTCTCTGGGCTGGGAGGCTCCGTGTTCCCAGATGCTGTTGGCTGACAACAGCACTGAGCCTTATAGTATTCAGTTTAAACATGTAATATCTTTTTAATATAAATATTGTTGTATCAGCTAATAAATGGGGACTTCTGCTTTCGTCGAAACTGATATTAAAAAGTTAACAGACTTTTCTTTCACCTGGTTCAGAAGTTAAAAAAACAAACATGGAGATGAATTAACATCCGGTTAATGTGTGTTTGGGCTGCCTGATGTGCCTTCAACCTCCCGTCAGAAAGAAACGGGTTCATTTGTCCAGGGTGGAACGGCAGGGTGAGTGGATGAATGAATCTCTTATTGAGCCGCCTCTGCATCAACAGCTTCATTCAGTGACGACCAGCGGTGTTGATGTTAACACCAAATATAGAAGTGCTGCACGACGTAATGCTCCCGCTTTAGAAAGCTGCAGCGTGAGCGAACCGCTGTGACGCCAGGGTGGTGTGACATCTTCCACAGCCAATCATTCCCTTAAGATCCCCGTCTCTCCTACCCTACATGGTGAAAGCAGGGTGGGACGATGATGTCATGGAGCTACTTTGCAGAGTTTCAGCAGTTTTCATCAGCGGATTTAATGTTGAAAGGAAGAATTGTCCAAGAAAATTAGAAAAAAAGTCTGTTGATGGCGAATGAAGAGTCAGAATGAATATTCATTAATGTGACATTCTTACATGAAATCAGTTTGAATAACACGATGACATAACATGAATTTGTATCCACTGTATCAGATAACCCGACGTGTGTCACGGTTTCTATTTGAGTCGAGTTCTGCTTTACGTCCTCTTCTCACTTCCTTGTTTGCAGACATTGACGGTCGTCACGGCAACCATGTAACAACAATGCTAAAAGAACAAAACAACTGCACAACAAACAAAAAGGAAGGGTGACACTGCAGAAAGTATCCAGACTATCCAGACTAGCCAACCGCTGTCCTGACACATGATCTCCGATACGTGAAGTCACTTCTCACATAGTAATTTGTGTCGTTTGCAGAAACACGAAGCGGTTTGCAAATTGTTTTTTTTTATAGGCCAGACGACGGGGATTTTTGGCTGGGAAAGGCTGTCTGGGTCTGGCTATCTTCCTGATGGTTGGGGGTTGGGGGGGGGGGGTGGGGGGGTTCCCCCTGCATCTGGATTGTTGTTTTTTCCCACTCAGCAATCCTTTTCCGCTGCCATTCTTTAAACATTTCATCATTACCCTCTCTTTTTTTTTATTTTTCCTCTCCAACCTTTTGACTCTCTCCCCTCTCGTTCCTCTCGGCTCCGTATTGTTTGAGAGCCGGGGAGCCAGCAGGGGTTCTGTCCTTATAAGGCCCGGCCAGGGGCCTGACGACAATAGGCCTGCTGTTAACGTTCGCCACCGCCGTGCCCTCCTTCTCCTCGGGAGCCGAGCGGTAGGTGATTCCCGACGCTCCCGCTCACACACACACAGCGGAAGGTAAACAGGAAGCAGATAAAAAGCTGCTGAGCTCGGGCTGACATCATCATCTGCTTTCCAACCCGTCTCTTACGTTTAAAGGATGGAGATGTAACGTGTGTGTCGCGGTCGGGAGGAAGACTCTTGTTAAACACAAACTTGTCTCACTCAGCTGAGCCGGCCTGTCACTTCCAAGGCAGAACGGTCTTTTCCTTGTTTCCTTTCTCAGTGTCTCTTTGTTGCCAGTATCAAACAAAAGAACCCAGTCGGGTGTCAGAATCTCTCTGGCAGAGATGTAGTTGGATGACTTAAAACGGAATGCGGCAGGTGAGACAACACAGGATGCTGCTACAGGACACGTTTTGTTTACCGCTCTAAAATAGCAGATAGGAGCTAGATACCGACATCATCATCCTCCTGCTGCTCTGCCAGATTGGACGTTAGCTCCAATCCCGGGATTGTCAGTAGACGTTAAGGCCCTGAAGGGCTCTCTGTCTCTGCTCTCTCTCTCTCTCTAAGGATCTACCTTCTTTGAGGAGGCCCTTTGCTCTCACATTGAAAGTTTCAACGTTACAACAAGCCTTAAAACAACCATCATCATCCGTATGTAAGAAGAAGATCTTAGCTGTCAGAATGAAAGTGAAGGCAAGCGGCCTCTGCAGAGGTCAGGTCCGGTCGTGGGTGGATGCACGTGCCTCCTCCAGCATCCCGGCTGTCTCCGTATACGAGAGCCCCTTTGGAAATCCCTTGATTTCCTTTCATTATCTCTTCATCTGCTCCCTCAAGGTAAGATTGGCGTGCAAAGTAGCGATGATGAAAGGGCGTCCTAATCTTTTGTAATACGTAGAACAGCTGCACGGAGTCTGACCTTCTCACATGGAAGGGAACGACCGAGTTGGGGTGAGAGCATCACAGACAGCTGACGAAGGTAACCTTCAGTCTGAGGTATCGGATGGTCCCCGAGGAGAAACAAAAGGGTGTTTGTGAGCGTGTGGCGGAAATGAGAAGGACTTCTACTAAACCGACACAGGAAGGAGTTACAGCGACTATATTTACACGGACGCCGATAATCCAACGACTGACCTTATTCTAAATAAGACAACATTCTGATTAAGGGGGTTTACATGAGTTATTTATAGAATATTCCATTCACATTCCGCTTTGTTTGCTGCAGAGCAAAGTACTAATAACTTAAGACGCTCACCCACACATGGCTTCCAGAGGTTATCTGTACAGCTAAACTTGAAAATGGACTCATGTTTCACAGCTTGTCGTTCATTCCAACACTCACCGGAAGCTGCATCAGGCATCATCAACACTTGTCTTGTGTCGCAGAACACAGTGGAAACTCCAGTGGGATCTCACAACGTGATTAAGTTGTAGACGCGTCGTGGTTCTCCGATTAGAAATCGTCTCCACGTCTCAATCTGATTGGTGCTTCCTCTGTGACCTTATTTGTCTGAGTGAGTTAGTTTTGTCTAAATTGATCAGTATTACAGTATCACTGCTCTTAATGTTTACTGCAATACTGTGTGTGCTGTACAAGGTGCAACACCTCTATGTGCAGTACTTAACTTATCCATCATATGTAACATCACCGCTCTGACCTCTGCAGCACTGTAGCTTATTTTCTAGTGTTTTGTCAATAAAGATGCATTTTTTATATTAAACCAGTGATGACGAAGTTAAGTTTGTTATCACATTACACAACTAATATTTTCATGATATTTCGGGTAACAGACTGAGAGTGCAGAGTAGAAATCTGGTCATACTGTGGGCAAACCAAAAATAAGGAGCATTGAGTGAAAGTATGAAGAGAACGTATGAGAAGATACGAGATGCTGAGAGTCTTAGAAAAGAAAACAAAAAGAGTGGTTGGGCTTTTTAAGGTAGCGGAAGAAGGTCGTAGCTGTGGGAGTGAGATACGTACAAGAATAAGATGCCCTGAGAAATCAGTCTCAGGGTTCAGACGTGATGTGATATGATATGAGGACACCATAGTCACACTCACAGACTCAAAGCTGATTTCCTAGAGGTGGCGTCTCTGGTGTTCTATTCTCAGAAACAACAGCGCTTCCTTACATTTGCAAGGAAACTCACACCACCCCGGGCACACACAGTTGCCACGGAGCAACGTGCTGCTATTGTTGTTGATAGTGGAAACCATGCATGGAGGGCGAGTACAACCCCGGAGCTGTGACTCACACAGACACTGACTGTAACTGGTTGACATCCAGTGGAGACGATGATCTCGTATTCGTGTTCATTTCGCAATTTCTATTGTGACACCAAGCGACTGCATGGTTGCTATGGCGACAAGCTGTATCTACACCTTGTGGTTACAAATGGAAAGTTCGACGTGTAGCACCTGACCACAGTAGGACTGTCGTTTGGCAATGAATAATCTGCAACAAAGTCCCCTAACAAATACCAAACAATCCAACAGGTTGAACTAGAACACTGCACTTCAATGAAACTAATTTGTTAAAAAAAAAACAGACAATTATGAAAGGCCAGAAAAACACTTGTAAATGTCAGTCACCTATGCTGCACAGAGTAAACAGTGCCAGATGGTCCTGACAACTCTCCCCCGGCATGGACAGCGACTGGCGCTGAGAACACTTAAAATAAGACTTGGCCAGGAAACAGCTTCTTAAACATGCAGGTCAACTTGTCACACCGTGTTACTGCTGCAGCGAAGCTCCGGCCACAAGACTCCAGCACGTCTCGCTTGTTCTTCCAGCAATTTATTCTACATTTCTTCCAGGAATTTGCTCTGACTGCATGTACTAAACACCAAATGGTGTCTCAACATGCATCCTGGTGTGCAGCCAGTGATTCAATCCCAGTATGGGTAAACTTAGGTGCTGCAAAGAGTGTCCCACACATGTAAGCTCATTGGAGTGTTTGCAGGTGGTAGTCTGTGTAACCGCAATGTAGGGCAACATGTTAGATAACATAAACTGTTGGTTGCTGAGGAAGAACTTGCAGTTGGAGATAAATGTTTCCTTTCGTCTTGCAGAGTATTGCCTACCTGCTTGTCTGGGTAGTCATGCACATCATGATTTATCTGCAAGCATGTGCATTTGCATATGTGATTTATTTATTTAAATGTTGGACACATGTTTATATTTCTTGCTTCCTAAATCCAAAATTGTTGTGCTGTAGTCTGATTATTGGGTACTTTATAAGGGGATATATAAACTTGGAAAACCTCGGATGTGTGAATGATAAAGAAACAATAACAAAGTAAGAGAGAATCTTCCCATGATTGAGCAAAAAAAAATGCACGCACATCATCCACCTTAATGACTGCAGGTCATGTTAGCTGCCGCTCTGCTCCTGTGGATGTCATTAACTCCTCACCCGTCAAGCATTCTGAAACTAAAACGACTGAAACTGCAACCTCATTTAGCAGCGCTGTGTCTTTATCTCCGTCTAACCACTGTAATCATGTTGTGTGTTTAGGACTAGACATTACCCTCCTGTGTTTACATTCCCATGTGTTTGCAGTCAGACACGCCACAGTCAAGCAGAAGCCTGCTCAAGGCCGCGCACTTTGGGTTGGAGTGTCTGTTACATAAGTCGACGCATGCCAATCCGCAGCCGCATGGATTCACCATCTTTATATAGCAGGTGTATCGTCGTTTGGCTGTGAAAATGCCTCATTTAAAACATCTACTCACCCCCTGCTTATGTCAGGCAATGTGATAAATCCTATAAAGTGATACACAAGAGAACAGCATGCAGTCGTGTTTCATCCTTCACTCATTCTCATCAGGACCATGCACAGACGGGTACCTGACAACATGAAGGCCACCGGATGAAAAGTGATTAATTAACATTAATTATTCCTAACACATTCGACCTTTGCTCTTGGAGAGTAATGTTACATAACAAAATATGTTTTCATATTTCCTTTCATGTAATGCAGCTGCAGGTAAATTTGCACAAAGAATTTGCACACAGGAATCCAAATATGCACAAGTGAACTCCCTGAAAGAGAATTACATATTCTGTGTGCAGAACAATATGTGAAGCTTCATGTTACTAATCGCTCCGGCATGTGTGTCAGACCCAGAACTTGTTATTACGACTGGGTGATGCGAGCTTTCCTTCCACTGCTGGAGACGGTAAACACGCGAGTGGAATCCACAAACGGCAGAATGAACCGTCTGGAGATGTAACTGAAAATCTTTGTCATGATTAATTAATCATCCGCTCTGACGCGGCGCTGATCGGGTTTGTGATACACAAACTGCATGTAGATGATGTCGCTAAAGATGATGATGCTTGTTAATTACGAGGTTGTTTGTACATTCAAGTAGCGTAATGATGCCGGCCTCCCCAGTGATCACCAGACTTGTGTTATTGTGTGTGTGTCTGCTCATGCACGTGTGTGTGTGTGTGCGTGTGTGTATAAATGGTTATGCAAGAAAATGCTAACATATTTCCGTGCGTGCGTGACTGTCAGCTTAACAATTATGTTTTCTTTTCAACCCCTTGGTGATCGTTGTCATTATGTAAGTTTAAGAGTTACATCACGCTCCCCGTGTGAGTCAGAGTCATGAATAGCCTGTCGTTTTTTTTGGAACTGAACATTTTCATTCAATTTCATGCTTTAACGTCGGGCGTGAAGTCGGTAGATGCTTGGCAATAGTTTCCCCTCTGTCAGTCTCAGTGTAAGCATGTTAATATATCCACAGTTTATGGATATCTGTGGTGTTGACGTGCTCTCTCACTGCCTCCGATTCACCCACCAGCCCAACATTAGATGTGCAACATCCACAAACGAGCATGTTGCTCTTCCTGTTTCATAACAGCCTGTCAGCCTCCAACCTGCTAAGCAAATAACAATCCCAGAAGACGTCTTTGTGGGTTTACGCCGCTCTTCACGCCTGTCTGCACCGACAAGCAAAAGAAGGGAGGGGAAGTGGAGTCCGGTTGTTGATTAAACACACCCAGGGAAAAAGAAATTCATCATCCCGTGTCAGACATCCCAGTTTTGGATTCCTTTCCGTCATCCACACCTATAGGGATGGGCTATTTTAGGGCTGCTGACTCAAACAGGGATGAGTCCACAGTTCCTGTCGATTATCACATCAATCTGCGTCTCCCTTACTGTGTTTGTGTGTCTCGGCTTGCCTTTATCTCCATGGTAACAGTTGTAAAGGGAAACCCGATGATCAACAGACAGAATCTGACTAAGAAATTCCTCCACTGCTCACGACAAGCAAACCAGCAGTCTCCCGAAATAAAAGTTATTGGTGTCCCAAGGCCGGGTGTGTTCTCCCCACGAGGTGAAGCCAGAGGAGGGAGGAAGTAAAGATGTTGTCTTTAATGATGACAGTTGTATGATATAACACATTAAATCCAACACTTTTTTCCCAGGCCTTGAACAGAGCGGGAAGTGGGTCAGGCCCCGGTCAGCTGGTGAAATCCAGCTCGGCACAAGATGTGTGTCACCAGGAATCCTGGCACAGCTTTTTATTTTTTCAATCGAAAAGCTGGACAAAGTCGATACACTCTCAGTGCCTGGTGGCTATTGTCCAAAATGTGTCCTGCAGGTCCTGTGCCAGTGGCTTAACACAGATTAATTCCTTTTAGGTTCTTTGAAACAAGCTGGCGGATTATCTCGCTTACTGCAACAAACATATATAATCATTCCAGCTTCGCTCGAACGATCACGATCAGGTGTCTGTTACGCAATAAGCTATGCAAATGAAGTTGAGCTATATAATCTGCTTTAACCCTCCAGCCTGCAGCTGTCTAAATAGTCAATGAGACCTTGAAGCAGTTGGGTAGGGTGTGTGGGGGGGGGGGGTGCAACTCTGCAAGAGCTGCACTCAACATGGGAAAAAGAGATGACATAGAACTCACACACCATTTGCGGTTGAGCTTCACTGCTTTGCTCCAAATGACTCACAAAAAAGCAAAGTTGTGTCCAGAGAGCGCCGGATCAGACAGGTTTAAACTGCATCACAATAATGGCCCTTAAATACCCCGATCAAAGAAAAGGCCAGACTTGTAAACATGCAATTTAATTTTTCAGTGTCACTGTACATGATTTGGGGGTTTTAATGAACGCGGGTGTCGTACAATTATCCTGCTCCTGCTGGTCGGGCCACCAACGTGCAAAACCACCAGTGAGGTTTAAACCTATCCTGCAGCATTATTTTCTAAATGATAGACTGTTGTCTTTCCTAAGATAACATGAATCCCGACTACATCAACATGCACAAGTCATGGAGGCTGAGTTTCCCCTCCAACCAGATGTTGCATCAGAATGGAACACATGTGTCGACTCTCCGCGGCAGGGAAGGCGGCACAAAAGCGTATATTGCATTGAAAAAGAATTTTGTTTTGAAAAATCCGATCCAAAAATAACACGCCGTCCTGCTGCTGCGTGCGTATGAAAAAACGAGCGGAGGCGCAGCGACGAGGTGTCTTCTTTCTTCCTTCATAGCTGTTGATATTCTCCCCCCGCTCGGACCCGGAGGGTAGATCACTGTACTCCCAAACACCCCTGAAGGGACAATAAAAGAGACCACAGGAAGACTTTTTATACTGTGTTTGCTTTAGTTTTTAGTGCTGTTAGTATAAGATTATCTGAAGTTTGCATACTTACATAATAGGACCCTCAATCTACATGAAGCTAACGATCATTCAAGAACAAGTAGAGGTAAAGGTCGTTTGGTTGTTACATCATGATATTGAGAAACTGTTCATTTATCTCCAGATAGGGAACTAAACATAGAGAATAATTGTCATCCTCAGCAACACTTATCCGAATTAGCCTCCGTGGATCTGGCAGTCTTCAATGTGCAAAGCAGCTTATCCACAGCTGGTGATGTTGCAAGTCGGTCCTTCGGCGGCCGCGGACCAAACTAAAACCCCAACACCACCAGCCTCTGACACGCACCCCACTAGCCATTTGTTCCCTCGCCAAATCTCCTCGGCTTTACTGGTAGAAATAGAAGCTATTATATAATTGAAGCAGTTTATACTCCGAGAAGGAAAATATACCGATAGGAAACCCACAATTTACTGCATCACTGCTGAAAAACATTTTAAATGTATCCTAGCTTCCAATGCTTATAAACACATGACATTTGCTCTACTGTAAGCACCCTCTCCTTCCTCTTTGAGGAGCCGGGAGCTTCATCATTGGACAGCCTGCCGTATCTCACACAGACATTAGTCGTCCAGGTCTGTGTCACTATCATGCATCAATCAAAAGACAGAAATTTCTGCATCAGACCAACCAGGCGTACAACTATGGTTTGTTTTTCTCTCACTTTCTGCAACCTAATAGGATGCATGCAACATTCCTGCAGCACGATCTTATGTGTTTATATTGTGACAACACATGTGCTCTTCTTGCTCGATGTGTTGTCATTCTGCATGTTTATTTGTTTGTGAAGACATCGCCAGGTTTCATGCATAGTGACGCAGTGACTCATCCTGGCTCACACAATGGGACACGTTAGACAGAATTTGACATTATCACACAAGTATCAGGGCCTCTCATATGAAGCATGAATGAACAAAAGTCCCCAGTGTTTTATTTTACAACATCAGTCTCCAATGACTTGCAGTGGCATTTTAAACAAGGATGACATTCTCTGCCCTGCGAACACATTTAGCTACTGACGTGATAACATTTCTTAAAAAATCCCATCAGTGTCCTTGATGAAAGTCACAAGAGAGCAGTTTTCATGAAGGTTCCCAGAACCACCGGGTTTGGATTCTGCATGTCAATTAAGATGTGGCAATTAGTTATATAGCAAACAGTAAACGAGCTGTAAAATTGATGAGAAATTTCACTCTCGCTACCGCGCTGGTTTACGTTGCACACGGATCTGTTACTGCGCACGTGTTGGATCTAAAAACCCATTAAAAAAGCTATTTTCTGCCGTTTCAGCAGCGGTTTTCATTGACTTTATTGGCGTATAAATAGGTTGCATTTCAGTGTGTTTTGGACTTTGGAACTTTGAAGTTGTTTGAGACACACCCAGAAGGCATGTCGTCATCTCTGACATCTGTGGTGCTCCTCTACAAAAAAAACAAAACAAAATCATATATTCAGTGTAAATTAAGCCTTAATATTTATCTATATCATGTTGAGAATTATAATTCATTTAAAAAGAGTCAATAGCAACAGCCAACTTCAGGACCTGCGTTTTAAAATCAACATTTTTCAGAGCTCCAATCAGGAGGTACCCCCCATGATGATCAGTGTCCTCCAGCAGCAGAGACTCAAAGAAATAATTAAACAATTATGATTAAAACACGAATAACATTTGCACTAAATATGTGCTATGGTATATGCACTAGTATATATTATTCAAAAAAAAGCTCCTTCTCATCTTTGATTTAAACAAACAGAATATGAATGTTGCAATGCAAATTAATGCTCATACTTATTTACATTCATGCTGCATAACGAGGTAATTAAGTACTTCACAGATTTGCATTTAAGCGCCCTGGGAACATGTCGCAGTTTACAAATGGACTTATTTGCATTGAAAGTCACTTAGGGCGTCTATTATACAGACATGCAGAGCATATTGGGAACCAGCTTGTACGTGCCAGCATGTGATTACTGGCCACAAGCTGCAGAGAAGCTGAAGTCCATCTCGGCTGTTTAGAACATAAAGGAACTAGATTTGTCCCACAGAGTGGATAATGTGGAGTCAGCATACAGGTCATTTCACACAGCACAAATATGCATCTCCCTCATGTATTTCAACACAATTGATTGCAAACACCAGATATAAACAAGCCAAAGCAATTGGCTTTAAGTGAGGACATGAATTCCTGAGCTGTCCATCCTGACAAGAGACAAACTGACTTTTACTAAATGGATTATTTTAGTCTGGGGGCAATATTGCGCAACCGCCAACTCTAAATCCACCTACTGATAAAGTTTGAGCAACTCCCAGAGTGAAGAGCTAACGCAGGGACATTAGAGGAAGATGAAATAGAGTTATGAAACCGTGACCTCGATCTATCTGTTTCCTCTGTGTCGTACAGGAGACGTCCGCTCTCTCATTCCGCCTTACGTCGGTGCCCTTCAAGCACATTTAACCCAACAACGCTCAGACGGAATGTTCCCCCGTCTGCCATCCACATGACCTATCAACAAACCGAGTGAGCCAGAGATTAGAGCAGGGTGAATGTGTGACACGTGAATAAATGTGGGTCAGTTGCTTCAACACTAAACACTGTCACATGCCATAAGTTTAAGTCCAGTTGTAGAAGTCTATCCTGGGTTCCCGTTGCGCTTCAGGGCGTTCGGAATCCTTATGTATGCAGCTTAAATGCTCCTTCTCACTGAAGAAAGATCACGTCCCAACGCTGCAGCTACAGGAGAGCAAATAATAAAACTACTAAAACCCTCCACAAACGAGCTCGGCATCTAAAGACACATGTGATGTTCAATCTGGGAATAGAAGAATTACGTCAACATGCTTTGGAAAACTTCAAGTTTGACTTTATTGTCTTGTGTGATCAGAATACAATGAAACACTTGTGCTCTTCCTCTTTGCCCAATTCAAAGGACACACCCTGACAAGAACCAAACATGGGACACTACATAACATTCAAGACAGCACAATAAATACATGAACTCATTTCTGACCGGAAGGCTAAAGAAGAGAAGTTTTAAGAGAAAATGTCTCTGAAGAGCTAAACAGTCTTTGGCGCAGGCCCACGTCCACAGTCCGACAACAGGTTCAGTCTCAGATCCACGAGGAGGCTGCGGCATGAATTGGGAGGTTTAAATAAGGTGTCGACTATAATAAATAAAATACGATGTATGGTACAAGTCTTCCTGGTAAAACGTAGCACTGCTGACATTGGTTGGAAGTAAGATAAGATAAGATAAGATAAGATAAGATAAGATAAGATAAGATAAGATAAGATAAACCTTTATTTGTCCCACGAGGGGGAAATTTACAGCGAGTAAAGTATAAATGGACGACCTAGACAACGAGGCTT
>CAAKHC010007388.1:20245-46726 GCA_901007825.1 Macroramphosus scolopax
ATTACATTGGAGTTGGCTGCTGATCCTTCTTGTCCAACCTACAGGCCCACGAGTCCTCACGAGAAAGAGAGAGAGAGAGAGAGAGAGAGAGAGAGAGAGAGAGAGAGAGAGAGAGAGAGAGAGAGAGAGAGAGAGTGTTTGTTTGGTTAGGGAGCAGGAATAGCATTTACTCAGGGAACTCCTTGAAAGCACACAGTCAGCCCTCATTGTGCTTTGTGAGTTACCACGGAGACAACACCAGGAAGAGCCAGAAGGATTCAAAATCTGTCCTCAGTTTATTTTTAATCTCTGTGACACCACATTGTTATTGTCGCATAGCAAGATTTAGCTGGAATATTCAGATATTTCGATACACATCTGGAATAAACCGCACATCTGGCACTGAGGTGTCAGTTGTGACAACAAGAGTCGTCGTTGACAGTCGTCCTACCACGGCACTGTCCTCTACATCAAAGAGCCGAGCATACTACAGACCAAACATCCCTAAAGCCATGAATCCACTGCAGATACAAACATGGCGGCTGCTGTTGATTTCTGCCACAATAAAACGCCTGTTGAGCAATTTGTGTAACAATATCTCCTCAGACTTGTTCAGGTCACTGAGTTTGAGAAGTTGCACCATTTCCCTGATCCACAGAGAAAAACACTAATAAAACTGTTTTCTTCAGAACCATGAAAAGATGTTTTTCTAGAAAACATTTTCCAACATCCCGACAGCTTCCTCTGTTTTAACATCTTATCGATATTATGCAACTTGATTTTACGTCAGGGTGAAAGTGCCGGGAGGAGATGAGTCAACGTTTGCTGTCGTTAGAATCAGACTGTCAACAACATGATATCACATCTTAGCAGTGTTTCTTTATTGTTTATATATATACTGTATATACTATACTGTACTTTGTATACTGTATATGATGTATATTAGCTACACCTTATTCAAGAATTAAGTGTATCATCTGTATTAAGTGTGTGTGTGTGTGTGTGTGTGTGTGTGTGTGTGTGTGTGTGTGTGTAGGTTAAACATGGAAGTATGCAGAGTCCTAATTACTCCCTCGGGGATTAATAACATATTTAAAAATAAATTCAAATGGCGCCCAGCTTTACAGGATGCCTCTACACATACCGACCATCGGAATATGAAGTTGCACATCGGAGTTACCTGAATGATAAAACCATAAAAAGCATTATTACACGAGAGCGGTTCAACCTGAAAAACAAAGTGAACAAAAGTAACAGACACTTCAGCACGGACAGATTGCACGTGCACTCCGACTCTCTGCTTCGGAGGCATTGCGTGTGAAGACTGTTGTGTCTGCACAACCAGACAGTCTCTGCTCTGGGCTGTCTGCTGTTGAGGTTATGCAACGCAGGCGTGGCCACACCACACGCCACCTCCCGATTGGCTGAAGGGAACTCAATGATTCGTAGGCCTCTGCGCTGAAGCCTTTTCTCTCTGCTGTTCACCCGACCGAGCGGAAGGCTGTTGTTAATGAATGAATGTACTTTATTTAAAGAAAAGAAGAAGCACACCCTACTCACAAGACTTTTCTTCCTTCTTTTGGCAGTTGCACATAAAATAAATCTCAGGAGAATAATAGTTCTGAGGGGAAGTGAACCGACAGAAGGAAGCGTGAAGTTAAACCAACAAATGTAATCTGGTTCTGTTTTCAATAGTGAAATCAAATCTGCACTTCTAACATCAAGAAGGAGAAAGTTATCTAACAGAAGAATCTGAATTCCACTTATGCCTATTATGAGAAGCATGGGAATTATATTCTTTTCTTCCAAGACCAAAAATAGAGTGACCAAAGCGAAGGCCGAGCCTCAGCTGAGTCCTCAAATATGTAGCTCAGCTAAGAAAAAATCTATTCTGCGTCATGCAGAATTTTCCCTGACAAATCAAATGGCCAGAGAAGACATGATGCCCCCGAGAAAAGCATGCAATGGATGCAGGAACATGTAATGGATTTTCATCGTGCAAACAAATATCAATGCATTCCTTCCAACTGTTGACACATGCTGCATTGACCTTCTGTTTGTTTGTTTGTTTGTTTGTTTGTGAGGAAATCTGCTGAATCGTGTCACAGTCCTCTTCTCTCTTGATTACCAACACAGCAGGTGTTACACAAGCAGCACCGTGTCAGCAGATCAGCCAGATCTCCCAGCAGTGCACTTTCATAATATAGTTTATCGCTGTTTGACAGCGCCGCAGAAAAAGCACGTTTTGTTCTGCTGATCCCGAAGAAGGAGGAGGAGGAACACACATGAGCAGCAGCACATCCCCCTTCTTTCTCTCTGACCTCGTCTGCTCTGATGTCTGTACGTGGCTTTGACCTGCATTAGAGCGAGTAGCACAGTTAATCAGACAAAAGACTTTCCCTGGTACAAAGGTGAGACCCCGTCTAAGACAAACACAACCCGAGTTATCAGGGCATCTTCTTGATGCCAAACACAGCAGTACGTGTTCAACTCCGAAGGCTCCGACCTGCCTGGAGTCACTCCCAGTTCTTCTCTTCCAGCCAGCTTCTTAGAAATGATTAATAGGCCTCATGAATTGATTTTCAATACATTCACGGAGCTGTCAAAAGGAATTCAGCGACTTCTGCCAGTTAATCTTAAACTATATCCTGTTACACTGCTCTTCTATACGCCTGCATGTTTTTATTCAAGTGCACATTTATCGCCAGTAGAAGACAATTGTGCAGATGTTGTGATTCTCATGCAGAACTGAGCCCAGTATATATACCACGTCGACGTACTGACATGATTACATTACATGCATTACGTTTGCAATAACTCTGAGTGTTTGTGCTCAAGCTGCTTAAGTGGCTCTTGGCAGATCAGACGAGGTTAAGTAAGAGTTCAAGGTGGCATGATTGTACAAACACAGCCGGGCCCACAACCACAAACAAAGAGGCATTCATCCAACACGTTCGATATGTATTGTGAGAGTTGGAACGGTCTCAGCGAGCGTCCATCATCCATCACATTCTCATAATCAGCTGTCATTCTTGTGCTCCTGGCTAGAAGGAGTTGATTCGTGGAGCCGCTGCTCATCTTCTTGGGGTTTCAACCAAGTCATATTGGGACATCATGTTGTCAAATAGTTTAGAAGTGATAACATTTATTAGTGTCTTAGGAAGAGACGGGCCAAAACCCTGTGACTTGCCGGTGCATACTTGTTTGCGCAAGCAAGTGTTTGCCAATTAGTAATGAAAGAAGAGATCATGTCCCCGACTGAAGCAAAAGTACCGATACTGCCAAGAAAAAGTAGGTCATAACAAATAGTCCTGCAGGCAGATTCCTATTCAGTAAGAGCACAAATTATCAGCAACATGTTTTTATTTAAAATCCTATCTGCAGTTTTATAAATAATGTTGCATCTGCATCATTGTCAAAATCATGATCAATGATCAGCAGATAAGTAATCCATCTTCTCACCTGTCAATCATAGCGTGCAACATGTTCCAACTGTCTCGTTCTCCTGGTTGAACTTTTATTTCTCTTGTGTGAATGTGCAGTCTGAGGGGGGATTCTGAGGTCATTCTTTACACAGTGTTAAAGATCTGTACATATTAAAACGTTGGATTGTACAGGGCTAAATGAATGGACTTTTCTTTATTCAGTTCCCAACAGTAATTTATAATTTGGTCAGGAGACGTGATCGATCCAAAGAGGCAAGTTAAGGAGTTCCTGTAACCCATAACAATCTAAAACAGGTATTGGATAATTCTGCTTTTTAAATTAGATGTTTACTCAGAGAATAAAGTCCCTCACAAGATCATATCTATGTAAACCTAAAATTCTACTTTTATGAGCACCTCAATCCCACTGCAGCTCTCTGCTGACATGAAACAACAACTGATCTGAACGTGACTTGATGTCTGACAGCACAATGACACCTTGATGTAATTTATGAGCGTCATTGCAAAAGGTGAATTGGCAGCTTAACAGTTATTTGAGACACCATTTAAAAACAACAACACTCCAAACAGGTTGTTCTGCAGAGGTTAGCCATGGAACACATCACTGTTGGGAACTGTCACGGTTCTAAAGGCGTGAGGAATGTGCTCATCATACACACCTATACGAGCCCTGTGTGAAGCATCTGTGTGTGCGGGTCAGTGTGTGTGTGTGTGTCGTGTGTATTTGAACATACAGACCTTATCTGTTCTCTGCAGACTCTGTCAGTTCTGCCTCGCTGAGCATCATTTTAGCAGAAGTATTCCACTAACTGTTTAAGATGAGAGAGCGATTTTGCAACTGTGATCACGTCAGACCAACTGAATGTGTTTGGAGTGGAATCAGTTCCTCTCTGTTGATCACTGTCAGAGCTCGACTCCATCGAATACGACAAGCATGTCGGTGACCTTTCTGCAGAAATACCCGTCGCACCACCCTCAGCGTGATCGGTGCATGTGTGTGTCTGCTTTGCCATCCAGGACATATTCATCGTTGAGTCGAACGCATGTGTGGAGAAGCATCTGCTCACGGTTTATTTTAGGTACTCGTGCATGTGTGTCGGTGTCCCCTTCTTCTTCTTCTTTCTTACATCCCCCTAGCATGATATCCCCTGACTGGATCTGCCTGCCAACAGATCAGGGGAGGACACCTGAATCCAAGCCAAGTTATGTGTATACTCTCAATGCCACCGTCTGACCCTCGGTGCTCCGTGGATGCCAAGAGTTAGATCACGATGTTCAGCAACTCCTCAGATGTCGTCTGGGAGGGAAAAGGATTAACCAAACACTGCCTTAACAGGCCATGATACTAAATGTATCTCATGAAACACTCGGCAGACAATGTTAATGAATCTACACAAACATGTTGACCCTCCTGAGGTGTTTCAGATGAACCGGTTGACCAGTGCAATGTAGGTCGTTGTATTCCAATATGTGGAGGATGTACAGTATGTATGAAGATGAGTGTGTGTGTGTGTGTGTGAGGTTCATCATACCTCTGCAGGAAGCGTCTCACACTCCGCTCCCGCTCTGCTACCTGCCTGGTTTTCTTTCTCCCGTGCTGTCAGTCACCTGAAGCCGAGCAGCTGTGAATGCTGTTTGCTGATCCGTCTCCTCTGCAAATCGACACCTCGAAGCCTCAAAGCTCGCCGACGGTGCTCAGAGTCCAATGATTTACTCACCGAGGAGCCTGTAGACATCTTCATGTTTATGATGTATAAATGCTGGATGCTGCAGCCTTCACCATGGCCGTTTATGTGTATATTGAAATATAAATATAACATATATATTAATTTGTGAATGTTGTGTTTTGTTTTCCTCTTGTAAAGTACAGTCAGCGTTGTCACCTGCCCTGCTGACGCTAATCACGTCTACATGCCTGTGAGCGCTGTGGAAACAGGTTGTGTCTGGCAGCAGAAAAGCAGCGTAATTGCTCTAAAGTATCATGTTAAACGGAGAGTAATATAGTTTAATGTGAATGTGCTGCACTGGTACAGTTCGGGGTTGATGTTCGGTGGATGTGTGAGTGTGTTAATCTGAGCGGGGACGGCTATAAAATCTATTCTGTCGTAAAGTCAACGTGTGAAGAGGTCTGCGGAAACATTGGTCTCACCTGGACGAGCTGACATGAGTTAACTCTGTTGTACACTGTGATTCATGTCGTCTGTCATAGAGAACATACAGCAGCGTGTGCAGTGAAGAACCTTTGGGATGCAAAACAAGTGTGCCTGCAGATAAAGGTACATAAAGATTTGGCCCACGGGGTGAAGAGTCCTTCCTAGTCCACGATAGAGCTCCACAGATAGACTTTTAAGCGTCTCTCATTAAATTCACAACCCCGGAAGCCTGCAGGACGGCAATAAACCATCAGTGAACATGATGTTCTGCCATCCCAACCGAGCCCGGAGGGGTCGACCTCGCGGTGCAGGTGCAGGTCAGGACAGGTGTGAACAACCCAGACGTCCACCCTTCTACCTCTAATGTCCAATTATAGGATTCTATTACTATGTTCTTAAATAGTTAGATTAATAATAATAGTAATGGGGAATCAACTGGAGTCCATTAGATGTCTGTGTTATAGTGACAAACAACAGCTGCCGTCTGACCTGGAGTCAGATTAAACTGGGTCATTATGTAAAGTCTTATCATTCCAATACTGTTTGTGAGGAGACTGAACATTGCACAAGTTTCTGGCTTCGACTCGCCAACACGCACGGTGCATCCAGGCCACGTCTGAGATGTCAACCTGTCAGCCACACATGAGGTAAGGCAGCCTCAACTATGCTCACACAACAAAGGAATCTTTCAATAAAGAAAATATTCATTTGCTTCTGAACTTGATGTGTTGAGAGCGGATCGCACCGGAGAAGGGAATTTCTGCTACGTCAGCAGGTTCCACAACATTTCATTTATATGTTTCCAACGAACCAACGTGCAAACTGTGAGTGTTCACAGGGCTGCAGGCTGACTGGGTGGTTAACGACTAGAATAAAGGAATTTAAACTGCGTGACACGCAGGTATCCTGCAGCTGCTCTCTCGTCGGATGAAACACAAATTTTCTGAAAGTCAGGTTGTATAAATATTCTTTCCTCACACCGTGTTGACGTTGGCGCATGTTCCTCGGCGACAGCAAACACTGCTCCGCCTAACTAAACTGAATTCCACTAATGGTTTCATCAGGAGAATGTGTGACTGTGACGGCAATAATACCTTTCTGTTGTAACTGTGTCGGATGGTGAAACGAGTTATTGTAGTTCCAGAGAAGCAAACTCACAAGATACATTGGAAATCTAAAACACACTTAACTATGTGGAAGCCCGTTAATTATTGTGTTAGCTCTCCTCCACCCAAGGAGAGTTTGATTGAGGTCATCAGGAGTTATGTAACAGGGTTCCAGCTGAAGGCTGCTGTGCAGTGAGTGAACCTTAAGAGTTGGGATGGTGTTAAAGGGCCGGTGCCAACAGTTTTTTTGCAACTTTGCAGGCACATCTGTCTCCCATGCTGGTGTTCAGGAGTCCAAATCGTGGGACAGAAGAACAAAAGGTTAAACTTGACGTTAAAGGTGGGAACATCACGCTCTGAGGGAGCAGACCTCATTATGTAAGGGAAGGATTCCTCCGTTTGGACTCATTTCCTACCTCATCATCATAAATTGGACTGTTGAAGTGTAACAGTTATTTCCATCTTTCCTATTATGATGTGCGTGTGTCGGTCCTGACGTGACTCGCTTTGCCAGCCGACACCCTGCAGCACCCTGGAGCGCATAATAAAAAATAACAAGACCTGGATTTAGACACATTGTATTGATGTCAGCGAAATATAGACGTTGAATACACGATGAGCGATCTCACCTAATCCCGTCATTAAAATGTACCACGATTATCAAATGATGTTGTTATTGTAAAATGGAAATCTGGGTCATTGTGCAATGATCGTTACATAAAAATGGAATATAGTCAAAGGATTATCATGTAATTCGATTTATTAAACTGTCGCTGTGTATCGTTTGAGAATTCCTGGTCGGAGGGGAAATCCTCCACCAGCTCTTTATAACACAAATCCATTCCCAAGATTGTCTGGAGTTCATTTCCTGCTCTGTTTACGTCTTTAACTTCCTGCAGCCGAACCAACATGTCGCTTCGAATGAGCCAAAAATGGAACCGAGGTTGAGGGTTGTTTACCGACGAGAGGACGCAGTCACACAAAGACACCACGATGGAGGAGGGACAGTTGCGTAAACCCCTCGCAAACTTTCTATCAAATAACTGCTAAAGCAGTTTTTGTGGTAGAAAGTAATTTGACCATAAACATACTGCAATAAACTGATCCTATAAACTCAACACTCCTGTCTTTGTAGAGTTTACTGAAATCTGAGAAACTCCCCTCGACGTCGAGTGTTCCTGCAAACATCCCAACATTTGGTATTTTGTTCGCTCTCATGCAGCTTGCGTCAGATATACAAGAAACTAAATATAGATTAAACAAGGCATTCCTGTTTTAAAACCACAAACGGGCGATCCACGAAAAACCAGTGTGGAGGACAAGAAGAAGAAGAAGATAGAAATAGTTTTATATTTTATTAAATAGAGTTTTGATTATCATATTAATATATTCTACAAATATTGTTTTGCCATTTGAGTTAAACAGCAAAAACAGATTAAAAAAGGATAAACAATTAAAATATAGATAATTTAAAAAAAGACAGTCATCCAATAATCTAATTAAAGCATCTTTTCAATTTTCATTTATGTTTGTATTCATTGTTTATCCGTTGTAAGACATGAAGGCAAATGATTTCTTGTAAATGAGTCATACTAACAGTCTTGTGATTGCTGATCACTGCTGTTTTCAATAAAACAAAGCATGGGATTTTTTTTTTTTTTTTTTTTACGTGTACGTTATGCAACCGTCACCTCTTTGACCCCGTGTGTGTCACATGTTGGGTTGAGGTCTGCAGGGCTCCAATTCATGTGCAGGCTCTTGCTGTGCGGTGGTGCCATGACGGGGGGATATCACCGCAAATCCGAAACCGTTGGCTCTTGACCTTTTGTCTGTATGAACAAGATGATCCTGAGCTGGCCGCATTCCTAAAGTGGCTTTGATCAGCTGAGATACAAATACGGCCGACAACACCAGGAACAAAAAATATAACAAGAGGCTGTCATGTGAGGACATAAGCCACTTTAGGGCTGACATTTTGTTTTAATTTAGTCTTTCATGTTCACTTAAATGCACACTGTGCCCTTAAAAACACGTGTTTTTTAACAAGTTGTGTCAGCACAGTAAGTGAGAGACTCATGACTGATGACGACTGCAGGGCGAGAAATCTTAGCACCTTTATTTCTTACGACGAAAGAAAGAAATCCGAACATGGTGCAGAAAGACAAATAATACTGCATTAGATATATTCAAAGGCCGCGCCAGACATTAATTGGATTATCTGTCATTCAAGGGATTATTAACCTCAGTCTGAGGAGCGACAGCTTTTCTGTCTGTGGTCACAGATGAGCAACCTTCTACCTTCACCTTGATGTGGTTAATGCACCCAAACACATTCATGATCAAACAGGAAGAGGAGTTACGTCTATCACCTGCAGCACAAACCTATTCTAGCTCTGGGGAGAGTTTAATGAAGTAATGTCTCCAAGTTATGTTGAGTACCTGCAGCTAGTCTTTTCCTACGTGAGAGTATAATAATGGCACGTTCTTGTATTACGGAATCAGCTGTCTTCAACTATTCGCTTATGAACTGCTTGAATGAAATTGCATGACATGATGTATGATGTATACTGCACGCTGCAACTATTCAATATACATCCAGCCTGGCACGTGTTCCATTCAGCTCTTTGATGTCGGCATGATAAACACGCTGACATTTCAGAGGACACACAAGTTGTATATGTCTGCATGAAAAGCAGCCGCACTAAATTATTCCCCCGCATGCGAACCTAACCACACCGAGGCAGAGCTCCCTGATCCCAGCAAAGCCCCAGAATTTCCATCTGAACCAGATGTTTTTCTTGTTTTTTTTTCATTGCATAACACGAATAATCCAACACAACTTTTGGCTGCTTGAATGGAAGCAAAGCGAGCTCCGCTCAAAAGTTTAATTCCACACCTAAGGCTCTTTCCACACGTCCAATCCCCAACTGTGGGAATTGATGTGGAACTACTGTTGCTTTCGACTCAAGTTTTTAATCGTAAACAAATGAATGAATCTGAACACACGGCCGACACGTCCGCTAGTGAGTCTATAACCTGGAGCGGGATGAATGTTTTATACATGGAGCAGGAAAATC
Organism: Macroramphosus scolopax; assembly: GCA_901007825.1. Classification (NCBI taxonomy): domain Eukaryota; kingdom Metazoa; phylum Chordata; class Actinopteri; order Syngnathiformes; family Centriscidae; genus Macroramphosus; species Macroramphosus scolopax. The sequence continues at coordinate 30,007 of CAAKHC010007388.1, forward strand.
TGTGGAAAATATGGTTACGCAACCTGAAGCATTTCAATGATTCACATACTTAGTGTCTGTTTCATTCGTTAGTCTACATTGACGAGGATTTGTTTAGGTGAGAGAAGAAACGGTTCGGCATCACATAGGACCACCTACAATGTACTGGAGGAGCCTTGAGACTCGCTAACATGCAGGGAAATACACCCTCATCCATGTTTGTGAAACACCAATAAGAGGACCTAAACAGATGGAGTCGTCGTAAATACAAATATGATCAGAAGTATTTTCCTGATTTGCCTCAGATGTGAAACATCCAGAAAAGAACAAATTAAAGTAGCCCGAAATAAAATAGTGAATCAAGCCAAACCCCTAATTGTCTTCAGACGTCTTGTGAGCGTGCAGCGGCTGTACATGTGCGCTAGTCGTGCTACGGTATCATTTCTGTAACCGACTGCAGCCTCGCTTTTCCCTCACATGCAATTTGATGGATGTAGAAAGACTAATTAGGCATCATAGGAGATTACAGCCGGCTGCCAAACTCCACTTTGCTACATGAAACAAATTGCTATACATCCATCATAACGGGAAAAAAAAAAAACGCAGGATTCATCTCCGAATAGTTCGACACCATCGCTTGTGTTGTCACAACACACCAGAAGTGGCTGCGTTCCAGAGCCGGCGATGGGAAAGACAGTAGTGTTCCCTCTTGTGCTATTTGATCTGTGGTGGTGCTTCTGTTTTTTCAAAGGCCCGATGCCGAGCCTTTCAGGTCACAGCGATAGATGGATATGAGCACCGGGGAAGCCACAACATATCCAGTTACACAGGCTGCGCTGACTGGCTGCCAATGTGTCTGAAGGGAAACGCTGCTCGGACTGCGTTTTTTTTTTTTTTTCTTTCTTAACTCCGCTGGAAACAGCTATTATTACTTCACTATCATTAGCGGTCGCCCTGTTTTTCACATTGCAAAAAAAAAGTACTACTACTGTATCTTTTTCTTCCCTTTAAAGTCTCAGTAAGTTAAGATTTGTCGGCCCTAAATTTGAGAGCAGAATCTAAATGGAGAGAATTCTTGTCTGGGGAGCCTCGTGGCTCACATGCTGTTGTCAGTCTGCTCTTGAACAGACACGCTCACAAGGCTGCAGAGACATCAGCCTGTTTTCAAGAATATTGTGATGGGGAGGCTCCAACTTCCAAGAATCGCTAGGTTTGTTTTGCTAAGCGTCACTGGGCTGTGTCCTCTGTGGACGAAGCGACAGGAATTTCACAGCGGTTCAGCAGCGGAAAATCAAATCGTGTGTGTTGCTACTTTCGCCTGGTGTGACTTCCCTGATTGCACATCACAGAAAATGTAACCTTCACTAGAATAAAGTAGATTTAAACTACATTAGTGCTTTATGTTACGGAGGAACCTGAATGATTATATCTCATACATGATCAGTAACCTGTAGTTCAGTTGAGGTCTTGAAACACCGACTTACTCTGTTTTTATAACCCTGTAAAAAGGGACACGTGATGGACGTCCGCAGTGTGCCAACTTCTAAATTACTATTATCTAATATATAATAAAAGTGTGTAATCTGACAGTGATCCTGGAATAACATGGGTGAAGTTAGAAGACAAAAGACAGCATGTCAGTGGATTGTATTATGTAAACATAAGGTTTATTGCAAATGTGCAGTTGTATCCACAGACTTTAGCAAACAACTTGTTTTATGGATACTTTACAGCAACAACACCGTTATCTTTACACACAGAGACTTCAGCGCTAGCTACAAACAAGACTTCTCCCTGTGAACTTTTACACATGGTCCTGGTTTGCTCGCCGTCTATTGTTGTGAGGAACAGAAAGTCCTTAGTAGCTAGAGCACAACAACAACAACAACAGAGCTCAGCGTGGAGATGTGTTCCTCTCTTACTACGGACAGGCACGGTTGTCATGCCTTTGTTTTTTTGCGGCGTCTGAGTGACACACAAGACGAGAAACAGGACAACGCTGTGACGATCAGGAGTGCATCTGCAGCAGGAGATGCTTGCTCACCATCTCCACTATGCTTTAGCACAAAGTGAAGAGCTAGGCAACATGGTGGGCAGATATGTCCTCCCCCCACACACACACACACGCACACACACACCCCCAGGCATACCCAAAATAATCTTTTTTTTAGTCAAATGTACAATGCCCCTATTTTACAACTGATTTTTGTTCAGAATCACAAACAAAAACAGAAGCTATCGCAGGATTATTTCCCCCTATAAAAGCAGCAAGCCCCAACTGCAGACAAGAATACATTTAATGAATCAAAACAGTATCATCAGTCTACTGCAGCAATCCACCAGCTTTAGGCAAGAACCTTCACCTCCTTTGCTTATCCTGTTGATTATTATTGTTATGCTTAAGCGAACACATGAGGAGTACAGTGCAGATACAGGAAAAGTCCTCGTTGTGCGACTGAAATGTGAAGCTGGGAATCCTTGAAACTTGTATTTTGAGACGGAACAAATCCACATGAAGGGGCTATACTTGTAGAGGCTTGGAAGACCGTCTCAGGCGGGTCGACTCTGGGTGAGCAGGAAGCAGCGTCATCCTCCCCCCACACACTTTCCAAGCTAGCACCTGCAGGACCAGCCCAATCATCGCCTCCTCTCTAGAGCAAAGGGTGCTCGTTGGAAGGGTTTCGGCTCGTCAGGGAAAGCCCCCCTCTGTCTGGAAGCAAGCGCTCATTGGTGTCGAGTCGGCCCCTCTCTCTGTTCTGAGCGCTTTTGTCTACAAAACAGACTACGACAAAGAGTTGGACGGTGTCAGAGGACGGGCCTGACATTGCACCGGTCAGAGCATCTTAAGTTCTGCTTTGTGCATATCAGTGTTCTTTAGTGTCCAATCGATCATTTACAGCCCCGATGCCACTCCTTCATTGTCTTGAAGGGTTGTCGGCGGCGGCGATTTTATAACACTAAAATGGAGGTCCATTACTGGAAAGAGACAGTGGCTCTGCCCGCCCCAAGGCAGAGCCACTTATACAGCAGAGCCAGTGCTGTGTTTGCAGGACTGCTGCTGATGCTGGTCTGGGGTCACCTGGGCACACTGATTGTCCAGCACGTCTGCCGGGATGCGAGACTGGAACTTCTCCATCTGCTCCGGACTGGCCAGGTTCTTCAACAGGTAGTTTTCCCTCTCGAGCTGGTTGTTCTTCTCCGCCAGCTCTTTGATCTGCTCTTTGAGGATTTCCACCTCCTCGCGCACGGCGTACATGAGGTGGTTCTTGACCAGGTCCTGCCATAAATGAAGGGAGAGATGGATCAGTTCAGATGTAAAACAAACAAATGATTGGCTGCTGCTAAACAGAAGTCCACATTGAAAGTCAACTTGCATGAATCTCAAGTGAAGAACAGAATACAGCAAATACAACTTTGCAAATGCTCAGTTTTTGTAGGATTTCCTGCCGACATTAGCTGAGCTAGTTCTCCACATAGTCACATGATTGTACCACACACTAGCTTGTACTGTGCAATGGACTTCCCAGAGAATTAAGAGAACTGGTTTTGTGAAGAATGCATTCAAAAATGTGAATTTTGGGAAGACAGCTTTGGTTACAGCCGAATCAGTTAGTGTCAGTTAAGTAATATGAATCTACTACAAGCCATGGTAAGTTATCTGTAAATTCACTTCGGATTGCAGCTTTACAACACTGAGAAATACTAATTTCTTGTTTGTGATGAGGAAAATTAGGATTCTACTAGTCTTTGTCTGCCAAGACATGCATGTGTTGTGCAACCTCTGTATCTGTCTGGTGTTTGAGTTTGTTTTTTCAGCTTACCATCGCCTGCTCAATCTTGTTGTCAATGGCCACAACGCTAGCACCAGAGGCACTGCAAAAGAGAAGAAAAAGATCCCATGAGTTCACTCTCCAAAGCCATAAACCGCTCACTTCAACATCAGATAAATGTCATGATAACAACATAACAATATGATAGCCATGCTTCCTGAAAAGTCTAAATAAAACAGAAAGCTAGCAAACAGAAAGGAAAACTGTCATCCCAGAAATTTGCTTTTGTGTTAAGTAGAAACTGGAAGTTGTTTGTAAGGTTGGAGTTGACTTTTACTTTAGAACTAGAACAGACTGCAACCTAGAGTTTACAACTGATATTGTGAACGCAGCACAGAGCAAAGTTCAGGTTAACAGTGGCAGACAGAAACTGCTCAGACTATATTGTGAGGCATTTAGTGGACACAAAACATGGTGGGACATTTTGTCATCGTCGCTTTCTACACAATATGCACCCGCTTGATCTCATTTACACATATAATTTGAACCACGATATTCAAGTATATTTACCTGTTGTCAAGTTTGACCGATACAACATCTCCCCCGAGTAGCGAGGAGAAGAAAGATATCGAGAAGTTATGCAGCTGGTAGACGGCCACCTCCATTGGTGTTTTAGCGAACATCTCCGTGCTCATGTTCAGTACCAGACTCGTTTGAATTATACTTCTCGCCACGTTTGCGGCTGGTCGGTAACCTAAGTTAAGATCCGGATTGGTATCGTTTACAATGGCGATGCACTAGCGCGCTACTTTGGTCTCGGCAGTGCGGTGTCTGTGTGAAGCTTCGCTGCTTTATCGAGCGACTGTCTGCTGCTATTTCTGCCTCCGGTCGCTATAAGAACCACTGGCCTCCTGGCGTCATGTGACGCGTGCATGTTTAGTCAAATGAACCGGCGGGTCAAATTTCATGGTGCGTTTAAGTACCGTAGGGAAAACAACCTGCCCCTGGGGTCACCGGTTTTTATAATTGTAAACATGCAGAAAACCCAAAGCAGGGTTTCGATCATGTACTAACACTAAATACTTTTGACATGTTCAACTTCTACTATGACTTTTTCTCATGAGAATGCACAAGGCACTGTGTTGATATTATTGCACAGTTTGAATTTTAACACATGCTGTATAAGATCATAAAACATGCTAAATACAATTGACTATACAACTGAATGCTAATGTCACAGAAACATATGAAGCTCTTACATTTACCCAGGGCAGTTATCCATAAATATATATTCATGGGGGTCGACACCTACACCTCAATATTCCAACAAGTTCAAAAAGTCCCAACCAATATACTCATATAAAAATATACAAAAAGTTGCCATGTTTCACCAATGCGCTTCTGTCAGAAATAATAGAATAGAAAATGTAATAATAAGTATCAGAATTTACCACTATTGTACTGGTGTGTGCATGCGCTTTGTCCAAGTGGTGTTGCATATTTCATTAGTAAAAACACGATTTTATGAGTGATATTATGACAAAATAATGCAGTCAGGAATTTAATATATGCAGGACAAAACAAACTTCTGGTGTTGTAAGCCTCACATCAAGACAATAACAAGGCCACACCAGTAAACAAGAGAGCTTGTCAAAAATAACAAGCCTACAATGAGCATTTGAACGCAGCATCAGTGCAACTGCCCTGCCTCTGAACTTCTGTGTTTCTGTATTCCACAGCGAACTACAGGCTAACAGCCGTAGACAGAAGCATTTTAACCGCACATGGTTTGTATAAATGAGGCACTCGTGTTTCTAATACATCAGGAGTTTATAGGCCACAGGTTGCATGTGCTGATCAGGATGTTGATCACGATTATCTGATTTGTATGTGCATCACTGGACTGAATTAAGCATGGGATTTCACTTTTATTTGTTCAACAAATGACGTATGGCAGTACTTTCTTTTATGTGTAATCATTGATGATAAATTGTTAATTGATTTGCAAAGAATAAACCTTTACAGTTTAAAGTTGGTATGCAAAGTGTTCTTAGTTGCTCTGACATGGATCAATAAATGACAGTAAAAGTGTGTTAACTACATTTTATGGTTTTATGGCAAAAAACAAAAACAGCATTTACAGCACCACCATGTATGCACTTATAGGTGTTTTTCATAGGTACTTTTCCATCCTTTCTCCTGGTAAATTTCCCTTCACTCTGTATGTGAACTCTGTTGGTCTCTAGTGGTGAAGCAATGCACCAACCTTCAAGGTTTCTTTTATAACATAATTGTTACTGGAAAAGGTGCTTTCCAAACACCGTTTTCCGGGATCCATAATTTATTATATCCAGCTATTCCAGGATGTTTGTCCCACTTACAAAACATGGAAAAATCTCAAAGGACAATTTTACTTATGTATTGGGGTAACACACATCTGCATGTGTTTTGTTTACTGCAGCTAAATACAGAATCTGTATCTCCTCGCTGGATATTCAGGAATCCTTCTGGCATCAAAACTGAAGCACTCTTCTCTGATGTATGAACTTTTACACTACAAATTGGCTTTTGAACTTGTATGTTCTGGCGTGATGCAACTGTACTGAGCCTCCTGCAACGTGTAACAAACCATTTGTGGTAGACGTTGACCACAGAGAACACACCTGCTGTCACGTTCCCCGTGGCACTCTACTCCGGCTGATATGGTGCAATAGACCTTGTTTTCACAGAGGCATCTGTGCAGGCTCCAATTGCCTGAAGGTAATTGTTCGCTGCCTGTCACATTGTGTTTTCTTTTCATCACAATTATCTGATTTAGTACTGATATTATGTTACCTGCTGTTCAAAACCACACTTTCCTGCAAAACATTGGCACATAGGCAAATACTTTGATGCATGAACTAGCTGTACCATGTTGAAGAAGAGGGAGCTCTGTCATGTAACAAAACAATTGGAGTGCCTGTTTTGCCTAGAAGGTTAAGAAAGCAGATAAACAGGCTGTATAATGGCTGTTGTCTATGACAGTTCAACTGCTGAGATTAATATCAGGTCTTGTTATTGGAGGCACAAATACAATAAGGTGATTATAACGGTGTTTACTGTGTGTTTAGGCACTAATCTACGTCTTAAATTAACTTTCTAAACAGTTTGAGTTTAGAGATATTTTCCTATCCTGCCTTTTCAAGAAATAAAGACCTTCATATGTCTTTGCCTGACCGTGATTGGCGGGAGTTGGTCGCTCCAAAGTGAGGCGACGGCCCCGGTTTCCATTAGATGTCCCCTTCACAAGAGCCAACCACGGTATATAACGCTGTGATTCATCTTCACCAATGAAGAAGAATGTGGCTGAATCACAAAGCCACGTTTTTTTGTTATGAGGAGCCTTTTGGAGTTTTGACTCACCAAATTAAAGATGTAAACAGCCCAATACGAAGCACCTGGCTAACATTTGACGATTTGCTCTAACTCGTCTTCGTACTGTTTGTGTTCCATCTGCGCTCAAAGGTCAAAGTTCGGTGCGTATTATGGAGAACCCGCAGGTCTGCCACAGGCTGCAGCCACAGGCTGCCTCACAGGAAGCTGCCAGTGTGGGCAAGCGGATTGGTTACAACCAATGCATACTGAAACTTCTGCATACACTTGCACACCGAGAGGCAAACCCTTTTATATCACACCAATTAACCATGTGCCTCGATTAACAACAGAGCCCATGCCCTCGGTATAGCTCGTAAGGTTTTTCTATAAATTTACCAGGCTGTAAATTTCTTGTCTTATACTTTATGTGATAGAATGTAGTATAGCAGACAATGAAGACAGGACTGACATTGTTTTCCAACTGCTGGCACCGATGCTCTCTCTGTCTGCAAGCACGACATCCAGCAATGTATATCTCAGTGTACAAGTGTACCATCCATAGAAGATGACATGATCGTGAAGGTATTTGTCCAGAGAAATGTCAAATACATTAAATTAGGTTGAAATCATTAGAGGTAACTGACAGAAAACACTCAACTTTACTCTTAATTCTGATCCTGTAATCCACTGGAGTTGAATTGTAATCCAAGTCCTTCCATTCACAACCCTCCGTCCACATCGCTGCATATTTCAGACACTGATAGAATGTCTCTATTACCCACCTTCCAAATGTTCTCTGACACTCTCATTAGTCACGGGTACTTGCCACTGACTCTCTAAACATCCCCTCACCAAAGATAAACTATCCTCTGCCACCTTCACTTACCGCCGATCTGGCCTCTTGAACAGACTTGGTGAGTAAGGAGGCGAGCAGCTCATACGTCTGTCATGATAGTTGAAGTGCTGGTAATGACAGCAGAATCTCTGGCAGGGTTCAGCCAGGCGGAGGGCGCACACCGTCCTGGGAGAGGGTGGCCTCGCAGGGGCGACTTCAGACAGACGCGGCTGAGACTGACCCATCTCGGCTTGCAAGTGAAGGGACTTTTCAAGGGGCAGGAGCCTTTTGACTGTTTACTCACTGCTGTACTGTTTGCTCACAACAACCACGTTCTCAATGCACAATGAGACAATTGAGCACTGGTAAAAAAAAGACTCTGCATATGCAGTCATAACTGAGTGCCAAGCTCAGACTGGCACTTGTACATGTTCCCAAACCAGTGAAACACAATAGCGCCAGAGTCACAATGGCAATGACAGTTTCCTGAAACGGTGCCCGATGTTTCATCTTTACAAAGTTTCTGTGTCTGTACCTGAAGGGGGCAATCATCATGCCTATCTCTTTACCTCGTTTAATCTCCGGGAATATAATAAAGCAAATAAAAAAAACATCTTATCTTCCATCGTCATCCGTGTGGAATGTCCTCGGAGCCAGTCAACACAGTAAAACTGTTACACTAACACCATATAATTTGTTTTATAGAATCCAGATAAGGAAGGTGACTTTACGTGACTTTACGTGTGTTGTGTTAATAATCCTTTAAACACTTCAATATTCCAGTGGTTTGTTAGAGGTGTTGTGCTAATGATTATCGAGCCATTGTAAAGGTGAAACGGCAAAAGAAAGGCACTTGCAGGGATGATTAATTATAAGCTGCTTTCCAGTTTGACAGGTCTACATAAATGCTGAACCCATTCTGAATGATACTATGATTAGTATCTTAGAGATGCAAGTCAGTTAAACCCCAAATTATTTGTGTCTGTGAATATTTGATGACTAGAACGAGAGTGTCTTGCATGTCGTAGCATTTCAGGTTCACAGCGTTCTGCTTTTAACAAACGCTAATCCCAATCATTATTCAGGGTAATTTGCACTTCTGAATAGACTTGCACAGCTCGCAGAGTGACTACATGGATCACATTGGGCATGTTCATACCCATCATATCAGGAGCATTTTAAGATCTATTCATCAAGTTGTTTTCAGCTTACAGATTAGATTTGTTTCTTCGAAAAACTTTTTCCGTCCTCCAGGAACTGACATGATGAAAGTGAGTTCAAATCCAAACGTCCAGCTTCAAAACAGTAATCCTGATGAAACCAATTAATACTGACCTATTGGCTTAAAGTTCATTGCAGACCACGGGGAGATACTTATCCTTGTTTTTCCGCCGTAGCATCGGTGTCATGTAATTACAAGCCTGCAGAAAATTATTATATCACACACACATGGGTGCAACTTTGCGTTGTAATTGAAGCATTGATCCATCGAGTCATCTTCTCTTTAGGAACAGCTAATCCAGAACCACCTCTTTGGCTTTTAAACTTCAAAACAAGGTTTTAATCATGAATCGCATTAAATTGTTGTCTCATGTAACAGAGAAGCACCTACTGAATCATGTGTCTATTACTTTCTTGCTTTGACTTGACTCTACACTTACATTACATAATCTCTCTACACCACTAAGGGACCTGAGTTTAGTCAACGTTACTGCAGCTCAAAAAAAATGATTTACACTTAATTAAGTAGCCAATTGGAAATAAGAGCAGTTTGCCATAAAAACAAGCACGACTGGAGGACATGATGTTGTGTGCAGGACAGTTAAGAAGCTCGGGGACTTTGCAGCATCTGGCACCAGGTTGTGATTCAGCAGAAGGCCTCCAGCTTTAAACAATAACGTAAAGATTCACCATGTGTACGAACGAGGGGAATGACCTGCTTAAATGTATTTAAAAAAGAACAGAAATAACAACAACCTCTGTTGCAGCTCATGATGTTCCACCCAATATATTCACAGCTGTGTTATACTGCAATCATGTGTACGCATAAGAAAAATAAACACACACACACACACGCACAATATTCCTGGCTCTAAGCGATAAAGGGATTAGACCGAGTTTGGATGCAGTTAAGTGATCCCACTAATGGCTTCGAGGGTGCTCTGCAAAAGGTCATAGGTCGCGGACTCAATTGGCCATGCAGTGTTAAATAGCAGTGAACTTGTATTAGCAGTGTAAAAGCCCTTTGACTCGTTACGTGCAGCCTCGTGAGCTGCTCATTATTTCGTGCTGTTCTGGCTTGCACACACCATCGAGAATCCAATCGGGTATCTCATAAAACATATTTATACATATATGTTGCTGAGATGAAGGAGAGCCGCAATTAAGGAATCAGCTAATGCTTATTTAACACGCTTAGTCGGAACGATGGATAAAATAGTGATATGCAAAGAGCAGGAAACACACTCTGCATGGCACCTGGTGATAAACGCACTGCTGGCTGGATCACGTCCCAGAACAAAATGTTACAGAGTTCAGGGCCACCTGTCTGCATTCATCTGCCTATGTTACTTCACTGTCCGGCTACAGTAGCTGTACTGTACAGCCCAGCTGTCCGAGCCGGTGCTGCCGTGTGTATCTATGTCTCATGGAAGTCGCCTTCAGCTGTGGAACGCTGACATTAGACTAACGGGTACACACTGTACCGCAATCCATCACAGGACTGTTGTGACACCGAGAGATGGGAATCGACTGCTCGTGCACGGATCAGTAAAGAATACTACACGATGCTATCTTCTCTAAGTTTGCAGGTTTTATTTGTAATGCAAATTATTTTATCTTTATTGCTTATTGATTCTAACATCAATAATTTTTTCAAACCATTCTAGGTTAACTTACGATATTAATTGCAGAGTAATTATATCCGGGGAAAAGAAGATTGAGTCTCATTATGTAGTTTTAACATGTATCTCAGCTGGCAGTGGATATATTATTATTATAGTTAATTAGAGGGTAGGGGAGATGACAATCTGTATCTGAACCATGATGCTGGAATATTCTACAGCAATTAGAAAAATGATGTCCTGAGGCCGAACTGAACATGTTTTATACATCGTCTAGTCATTGAGTCAGTGGAGGAAGGATGGACCTGCACACGGATGAGAACCGTTGGAATCAAACTACATATGTCACAAGAGGTTTCATACACAATGGAATGTTCATGTATATGTCGGAAAATTTCCAGTAGTTTCAAAAACAGATTCTTAAAGGGTAATTCTGCTGTTTATTTTCAACGTCGGGAAGTGATCAGCTCTTTGTTACTTATTCAAGCAGCCTCGTTGGACGACAGGTCAAGTCATCTCGCTGCGATGAATACTTCATGGGCAATTGAACCCAGAAAAAAAGATGAATTTGAATGTGAGTTGTATCTGTGGGTCTTTGAGTGTTAAGAGAATTAATTGCCACAAGGGTTTGGACAAATTGTCAAAAATTGTAAAAATCTCTGTCACTAACATTGAATTCTTTGACCTTATATATAAAGTCTTAAAAGAGTGTTATATTAATATTTCGCACCTTTGAGAAGAAACAAGGACTATGACAGTGGCCCTGTTGTAACTGATTTAATGGCACCAAGTAAGGTTGTTACGTAACTTCTTTCCTTCTCGAAAATACCCCTCGCTCTAATGTTGCCACCTTCTTCTTTCATCCATTCCTCCCTCTCATTCTGAACATCAAACTCCTCACCTCCCTAACTTTCTCATCATTTTCCAGCTATGTGTCTGGCTGAGCACGCAGCTGTGTGACCCGAGTCACAAGCAACTGGGACAACACTGGAGGGAGCTCGGCCCTCAATGAGCCGTCCCCTGGTGTGTGTTTGTGTGCTTGCTAGTGTATTTGTTTGCCTGTGTGTGTGTGTGTGTGTGTGGTTGGTCCTACGTTTGCATATGTGCACGCAAATGTGCGTCTTGCTTCGTCAGTGAGATCTGGATTGGACTGGATGCTAAGCACCCTGCGAGCTCTCGCTGTCAGCGTCGTCCAAACACTGAAGCGTTCCCACAGACTCCTGCAGACTCCTCCGCTGAGCGTTAAAGCTAATCCAATGTCACCTGCAGGATGATGATGGAGCAATGACTAAGTTCCCATGGATGGATCGAGGCAGGTCACTGGCGGTCATCGCTGTAGGAAAGTGCATTGGCAGCTTAAAATCAATATTAGTTTTGGTAAAACTAGTTCAGCTTTGTTGATTTGCACTTTGACTGATAACATCTCCGATGCTTTAAAACACCATCGAAGAATGCTGGTGAAATTATAGGAGAATGAATTACATTTCAAATATATGATTCTAACAAGTCTCACATTTAAATCAAAGCTGCACCACCATCGTACATGCAGCGACTTCATGCTGCATGATTCATGTCGGTCCGAGGAGGTTTCAGGCCGCCTGCCTTCCACTGATCTCTACAAGCCAAACAAATGATATTGTTCCCTTCCAACAAGACCACAAGAATGGCTCAGATCATGATTCAATCAGCTTTCCTGCTTTCACATACGGTCGGCGGGGGGGCTGTAAATATAAACAGTGATGATGGGAAAATGTTCTGTCGCTACTGTGAGGGGACGTCGGTTTCATATGAGGACTTCTATTGACGTCGTGCACCAGTTTATTAGGTACACCTGGTTAGAACTGCGGCCCTGTAATTGATCCTCCCTTCATGACGATGATAATGTTGAGCTTTTGTTGAAACAATGTTAGAGTTGTAAAGGTAATTTTGGAGGCTGCTGTTGAACTGAACTGTGTCAGCTGTGGCCTCAAGGTTAGAGAAGCGGGCTGGATACCGACAGGTCGCCGGTTGGGTTCATACAATGACTTGGTCTAACCTCTGGTAGAATACATATTGTATATGCACAAATACTGTGCACATCCAAAGGCTCCATGAGGATTGCAGTAGTTTCATAGACACCTTTTTCAATTCTCCCTCTTCCAAACAGGACTGTGAGTTTGTCCTGCTGAAAGTTGAATTCCTGCCTGAAACAACAGAGTGTTTTCTGTACATTCAGTACCAACAGATCCCCACGGTACTAAATGTTCACATGATCTACTCTCTTACTTTCACACCGGGGAACCTAAACCCCTGTCGGACGGAACAATTCCTCCCCACGTCAAGACTTAGTCTCCCTATTGAAACCGTAGATTGATTGCGACATACACAGCATCTGTGCAGTTGGCCATCAAGCCATGCTGCGTTCATATGTAAATATTCCCATGAATTCAGCCAAGCTGTACAGTCGTATCAAGCAATTCACAGGGGAAAGACACTTTTATAGCCCTCAAGGGGGAACCTGATATAATTCAAAGCGCAGCTGGGAAACAGTACAACGCAGACCTCATGTATATTCAGTAACTTATAGAACTCCCCGGTCCAAGTAGCCTCGCAGATTAAAACCATTCAACCTTGGAGTCTAAGAAACCACAGGGGCAATAGGTCTGCGCAGACTCTCCAGGGTACTGTGGATCGCATTCAAAGAGGAAAGGAAGGCTGAAGTGTGAGAGAACACGGTGTGCAATGTTTCCACAGCCTATCTGCATGGTGAGGATCCCCTACCGACAGAGGACAGGCCGAGACATGAGGCCAGATGTGCCGGCCACGTTCCACTAGGAAGGAAACACGGAGCCGTTCCAAGGAAGAAAGCTTCAAGAAACATTGTGTAATATAGATGTTCTGTCACCTGATTGATCATTTATATATGTAACAGAATATCTGTCAAACATGTGGGTCTGTTTACACTGTGAGGACGTCTACACTGCTATTGCATAACTAGAAACACTTCACTTGCCTCCTCACATCTGTTGATGTGTGTAAGAACTGTCTTACATCAACAGGTTCGTCATGTGTTGTGGAGGATTAAGCTCCTCGTTTAAGGTTGGTACAAGACACAACACATTCACCAGAACAACTCCACACTCATCCCTTTAATACGGCCTTGGAGGAGGATTTGTTTTCGCCAGTCGGTCTGGTTGTCTGGTTCACTTCCAGCCATGTTGCTACTAGTTCTCCCCGTCATGGACTTCACATTCAATAGACGCCTTTTTCTCCGTGGCCAAGTTTGCTTCTTTTGTCTGATTTCTTTTGGTACGCCTTGTTTTTTGTCTTGTTATTACTGCCGTGCGTGAGATGCACCAATGGATCCACCGAGGGATCGTCTCCTCTCTGTGTACTGTAACACCGGCTGTATTCATACAGCGCCTCTACCTAAAAGGTGCTTTACAATTTCACCTCATTCAGACTCACATTCACACACTGACGGTGGAAGCTGCCATGCAAGATAACAACCAATCCTATGGAAGGAAATACTCAAGTACTGCTTACAGATGTGTTCAGCATGATTCAAGTTCTCCTAAAGAAACATCTCGATGATTCTAACCTCAAACATTAGAACCGTAGTTCGTCCTCCTGACCAATATAAGCTGAGCAGGACTTGTAACACAGGAGCAGGTTTTCAGGACGTGACTCAGCCGAGGGAAGGATCACTATCAAAAGCTGCTGAATGATCCAAATAAACTGGGAACAGAGTGATATCCAACACTGTGGTGCTGGGCTGGGAGGTTGTTTGGGAGTTCACAGGAACCCCAGCCTATCCTGCCGGCAACAAAAAAACTCCTGAGACACGGACGCACGACTGTAAGCTGCAGCGATTGGTCGTGTCAGGGTTTACTTCTTCTTTTCTTTTTTTCTTTACTGGCATGATTCATTTGCAGACCTTCAGCATTGTTGGCATTTGTTGGAAGTGTTGGAACAACTTCACATCCACAGAGTTTGGAGATTTTAATTCTCACACCAGGGCTGCTTTAAGTTTTTAGGACTCCTGCGACAGAAACAGGGAAAACAGCTCCGGTGTGTATTTGCTTTGTAACAAATTAAAATCTTTGCAAATATGAAATCGCTTGGGGAGGGAACAAGTTTGCAAGAGAATATCAAAGTGAAACAAAAACACATTTAACTATGACAGATTGTTGGTGAGTATAAGCTTTAATTCACCATCAAATTCAACTCAGTTTCATTCTCACTATTAAGAAAAGGTTTAGTATTATACAGCAGACGTTGGCTCACATCAACAAGTTCATGTTCGTCCAAGAAACAAACAGGATATACTTCCTCTTGAAGGGACTCTTGAACTTGGAGTTGGTCCAAGTACAAAAGACTCATTTTGAAATGTCTTTTTGAAATATTATTTTCCTGATCTCGAAGCTGCACAGAAGAGACGGTAAACACGATCCGCCGTCCCAGTCATTGTTTGAAGCCTCGGGTAAACAATATGGCTTAAATTGGCCGGCGTCCAGCGTCGACCCAGGAGGACCAAAGTTCACATATATAACCACAGAGCACTCACGTATCTGTTTTGCACGCACAACCCACACACACACACACACACACGTACTCTTCACACACCCATGCAAGCATATGTGGGCATTCAAGCATGGACGCTAACAACACTCATATTCATACCCATGTATGCATGCGAAAAGAACACACGGATCAAAGCACATGTACACTGAAAATGATATGCACATATTTCACGTCAATGACATGCAGAGAACACGCAGGTACACAAACAAATGAATGCACGCAAGTACTACATATGGTGGATATGCCTATGGATGTACCTTGACGACTGCAGTAGGAGGGAAGTTTTCTGACTCTACATGGGATGAGAAACACTTTCTTTAGTTGCTCTAAGCCGAGGTAAAAAAAAGGTCAAACTCAACTTCGAAATCTCCGGTATCGGTGAAAATAAAAGCCAAAGTACTTGATATCACAACAAGATGTTGAGAACGGCCATGCTTGAAATCTGCAGGAATGTGCTGGTGTAAAATCTTGAATCTTACTACGCCTACGTGTGCAAAAGAAAAAAAGTGCGTAAGAGCCCTTTATTGTTTTGGAGATGCCCGCTTAAGCTGTCAGGTTATCTTCATGCCCGAATCCCAAAGTTCAGTGCATTGATAGACAGGTTTCAACAAGCGTGGGAACAGAGAGAGAGAGACATGCGACAGCCAGGTAACAGTTTAAAATTCAATTTCGTTTTAATTAGGCTGGTTTATATACTGTTCAAACTATTTAAATGAGTTCCCTGAAAAGCAATCAAAAACATCCAGATAAGATATTAGCAGGAGGAAGAGACTCAGAGAGGTCAACAAACTCAGTGCACTGAAACTGCTGATGCAAGCTGGTTTCGGGGTTCAACCTTGTAATAGCAGAACAGATCCGTAATTAGATCCAAACTTTTGCAGCGTCTGTTATCACACATGTACGTGCCAGCCTGTGTGAGAGGCTCTAATCTAGTCTGTATTCTGTGTGCATCTATCCATCCAAATGCGTCGCATCAGTATAGAATCCATTCTGCCCTCTTGATTTAATGAACGACACATGCATGTCATACAACCTTGTGTTGTCTTGGTTCCCTGTAAACTACAAACAAACCTTTGTTCTAATTGATTTTAACTTCATCACTTTGCTGCAGTAAATGCACCTGCTGTTCATATGTGGAAACACTGTCAGTTAAGCTGTATAAAGTGTTTCTGAGGAACTATTTAAGGATTTGCAGAACTGAAACCACATCGGCCCTTCCACAGGTGCCCCCCCCCCCCCCCCCCCCCCCCCCCCCCCCCCCCCCCCCCCCCCCCCCCCCCCCCCCCCCCAAACCCCCCCCCCCCCCCCCCCCCCCCCCCCCCCCCCCCCCCCCAGGGTTATCGGCCCCCTGTCACAGCAGCCCGTCCATTCGTCTT
>CAAKHC010007388.1:46746-61947 GCA_901007825.1 Macroramphosus scolopax
TCCCCCCCCCCCCCCCCCCCCCCCCCCCCCCCCCCCCCCCCCCCCCCCCCCCCCCCCCCCCCCCCCCCCCCCCCCCCCCCCCCCCCCCCCCCCCCCCCCCCCCCCCCCCCCCCCCCCCCCCCCCCCCCCCCCCCCCCCCCCCCCCCCCCCCCCCACTGGATCCTCCGTAGAGCACATTCATGCAGTCGAAAAAACAGCAGCTCATTAACTTTGTTTTCCAGCCTTCCATGTGACTGATTGCCTTCTTTCACACTCTTTTAAAGACTGTGGTGTTCTTTTCCTGCAGGATGGAGCGTTGTGTTGCCTGCAGAGGGGTTGCAAACATTAACCACATGCACAACCATTTAACTAGTAAAGTCAGTGACCCTTGATTGCATGATTGTTGACTGAATCTTAAAAGTTTATTAATTCAGCCATGTTAACTTTGTCTTTTCTGCCACCTTGTGCACGGCCGTTTGTCCTGCTACTGCCGTCTGTGTCATCCGCCTCTTTTGTTTGCCTTCTCTATTCTTCTCCGTCTGGCTGCACGCCTCCTCCTCCTCCTCCAACGGCTACGGTTATTCTCCCTCTTTCACACTGTCTCTTAGCAGTAAATCCTATCTGCCTTGCATGTTAGGACAGCCTAACCCTGACTCCGTCTCGGGGTAATTATCCTGTCTGTGACCTGTCTTATCATATCCCCAGTTGTTGTCTGGTACACGCTCACCTATTTTGTGTGCAGGTGTTGCGCCATGCATTTTCATGTGACAGGGGTCAACCGGGTTTGAGACGGCGTTATGTATATGCAGCTCTGTACTGCATGCGGACACACGGGGGGGAGGAGTGAGCCCTGTGCACGGTGAACTTTGTGTTTGCTTTGCACATGCACAATGTGTGACCTGTGTTCTCTAATGGAGGCGTGTAGGCACGTTTATCTATCGAACACAACGCACACTATACATGAACTGATATGTGTGTTAAAGATGATGTATATTCAGCCCTACACATCACATAGTACATCATGTTCAGGCAGATTAAGCAATCTTTGACACACCCATGCAAGTCAAGGAAGTGATGCAAGGTATGCATATTTCCTTCACCGTGGAATTACTGCAAACAGCATTTTGAAGTCGTGTTTCCTTCCCTTGACAGAAAGGAATTGGGTTATTAGGGAAGATTGCCCATTATGTTTCTAGTATTCTCCTCTCAGCTCCTCAATCAAAGCTGTCTGTCTGCACAAAAGAGAAATATTTAAGATGCAGAATCATGTTACTGACAGTCACATAAACTGTAGCAAAGCCACGGGACGGCCTTTCATCGGTCCCCCGGATACCGAGTGTCTGTGCCGCGCAGCCGGAGGACAGCCCTCTGCTTTGTAAAGCAAAGAGGCCACCAAACACCAAAACAGGAAAATGCAAAATGAGGAAAAAGAAAAAGGAGGAGAGGAGACCAGAGGGCTTTTACAGCTGTGTTTCCTCTGATTGAAGACGTTGGCTGTACTCCCAGTTCGCGAGGTAAACCGCAAGAAAGCATGGTTGAGATACGGGTGAGTGCGAGTTGTGAGGGTTGTGTGACAAAGCAAAGAGTTCATCACTCAAGCCAACGTTTCAAACAAGAATTCCTTTGTTTTTTGCAGCAACGTTAAACTGATAACAACAATAAAAAGAACACTGATTGTAAACCTCTCATCAAATTCGACGCGCTGGATCGTGTTTCAAACAAGACAGTTATCCCTGATTGAACCCCCACTTATGAGATGACACATGGAGCAGCCTGCTCAGACGCTCTGCAGGAGGAAAATTGCAGACATTTGCACAACTTGTTAGCCTCTTATCACAGGATCAAGGTGATGATGAGAATCTAAGCCAGTAATCTGTCCTCCTGCACGTCTCATTGTGTTTATGATTGCAGGTGCCACCGACTGTTTATCACTGCGGGCCTGCAGCTTCTGGAATAAAAACACAATGCTAAAACTCTGTTATTGTTTCCAAATTAATGCATTTTTAAGAACATCCCCCCCCTTAAACTCCCAGATGATGTGCTCGGAGGAGCTCAGACTGCTCGCTGCGTCACGTCCGCTCAATTTGAACGATTGCAGTTCTGTTTCAATGAAATCCAAACGCCTATTAGATACCGACGTGAGCAGGAAAAGGAGAGACGCTTCCAAACACAGAGGCCTCAGGAGAGCTGCCTGCCCCAGATATTGCTGTTCTTAATATCGCAAGTGAAAGGAAAAAAAAAAACACTCGTGGGACGAGAGCTGCCTCGTCTGAATCTGATATCACCTCCCAGAAGGTTTATTTGAATATGAATAAGAGGAAGTATCCTGCTTGTCTTTCATTTTCTTTTCTATTACGTCCTCCCAGTTTTTGGCTGTCGTACAATAACAGCAAGGGACCTTGTTTTTTTTATCAGGGTGTTTCTCTGAATTTCCCACTGATACGAGCTACAATAGCATCCTTTCCCAACGGTGGGCTGGGAAGTGGGGCCGCGTATAAAAAGAAAAGCCCTTGAAATCCGCCTCCACCCGATTCATTGAATGGATCGGTTAATGGAGTAAATGATGAATGTACTGAGAGAATCCTGAAAGGTACGGAAGGTTCGCACGTGGTCAGCCAGTGTTGCGACAGTGTTTTGTCCGTCCGTGTGTTATGTAACCGGAGAACGTTCCAACTGTCTTGAAATCAGGAGGAGAGGTCAGCCATTGAAGACCTACAGATCATTAATGGTTGAAGTGTCAGAACATTCACCGACTGTTCGACGCCAAGAGAACTCTCAGCAGTCAGACTGAGTGGTGCAACTTTGGTTGTGTATTTTATCACAAGACATGAAGTGGACACGGCTCGTATGTTCATAAACTGAAGGAGAATATTCAGTCGTGTAATCAAACTGGGTTGAAACTCAGAACAAACAGTGACTAACGGTGTTCCACTTCTCTTCAAATGAAAAGGGGGGTGAAATAAATGAATATACAAGTGGAAGCTGGCTCATATTCACATTCATGATCACCGGTGCAGTTTTCTACTTCTCTTCAGATGAACCTCAGAGCAGCTTTATGCTAACTAAGCTTCAACGTTTGTATTCTGCAGCCAAGACTCCTTGTTACTGTATTATTCCGTATGTGCAGTGCCCCCCTCCCACATACCATGACCTGGCATCGGAGAGCAGCCGGCAGCGCAGCAAACGCTTAAATTATGCTAAACAACTGCGAGAGGGATGATGGATCAGTGGAAGTATTAGCCTCTGGGTGAGCGGGTGTGTAGACCTGACAGATGGAAACGAGGAGAGAAAAGAGTCAAAGCGCTTCACGAACGTCTATGATTTCCAGACAAATTCCTTTTCATTACGTGAGTCACTGTTCGAGACCGCAGGAAATGATTAAAAGGAAATCAGTTCATTACGAAGCGCTGGAAATCTAAAGAGCATCCACATACAATCCGTTTATTGTATTTCTACATTTGACCTTTGATAATCGCCGACATTAAACTTCGCCGGGCGGTCAGCCGTCGCTCTGCTCTGCTCAGCTCGAAGTCCTCCAGAGCAGAAAGGTGCTGAGACGTTGAAACCTCCTGATGCCGACTCGCTGCACCGTCAGCTCTGAAGCACCGAGAGGTCGTGACCCCGTGTTCCATAAATTCTTCTCTCTCACTCTGCCGGAGCAGCGCAGGCTTTACTTCCCCCTTCGTATACGACCTCGCTTTCAACCTGGAAATAAAAAGGCGTATTGTGTGCGGGCCCTTCACTTGACTCGGGGATGTGGATGGCAGCCCGGGTGGAATCCGTGTGAGCGCGTGGAGAATGCGCCAGAGATTAAGAGATACAGAGGAACAGATTAAAGAATCGCTCCATACGTCAACATTTCTCCTGCGTTTTCTCTGCAGCGGCTTTGCTGCTTCATAACCCCACTAAAGGGCCTCTGTACGGGATTGAAGGGGGGTCGTTATGCAGCCTAATCCCAGTCTGTGTTAACAACACTCCATGCAAACATAATGCTGATCTGTGAGTCACGGCGCTCCGTGACACCACAGTGGAAGGAATGCAGAAAGAGGTCATTTAATGTCGCTGGTGCAACTCGCTCCTCATGACGGCACAATGTAACGGCGGAGGCATAAAGCCCCGTCAGTTCGGACCGGGCCAGGCAGCGCCATGGTACAGCTGCAGCCTTTAAACGCAGGGACACAGAGACAGACAGACGCGAGGTCTTGGACAGGATACATCTTGTTATTTTCACTCGTTTCTGTCTGCCAGTGCCTCGAACTCCAACGCTCTCTCTGTTGGAGGCCGACCAAGTGCAATCAGAAACTCACTAAAACTTGGAACGTACATGGAGTTTTGTGCTTTCCGTCTTGCAGGGTCTTGTCTCCGATAAATCATCCAGAGAGAGGGAGAAGGAGC
The DNA here is from genome assembly GCA_901007825.1 of Macroramphosus scolopax. Lineage (NCBI taxonomy): Eukaryota > Metazoa > Chordata > Actinopteri > Syngnathiformes > Centriscidae > Macroramphosus > Macroramphosus scolopax. The sequence continues at coordinate 51,121 of CAAKHC010007388.1, forward strand.
TGGGTAGAACAGGTCTGCAGATGCCACTGAGACCAAACTGGACCTCAGTTCGCATGCTTCTCCTTTCTGCTGCTGAAGTTGTGCAGACTTGATTTCAAGAGCTCCATTTGCATTCAATGTTCTGCTGATATAATCTGTTGTTATCACAGGAGGTTTACGGATTACTGCAGCAACACATTACATGTTCCCTTTGATTCTTTCTCTGTTTCTATCTGTCTTACTCAGGAAAGTTATAAAAAAAAAACATTGAAGCAAATAAGAGTTTGGAAATGCAAAAATTACCGGTAAGAAACAGGAAACTATATTCATCACAGTCGGTGTTTATTATGGTTTGTGGGTATTTGCCCGGTTCGTTTGGCCGTTCTTCAGCCTGTAAACTGTAAACTGTAATTCAGAGTGACAATTACGCTGCATTCACGTTCTGCCAAGTCATACTTTTGACTTCATAGGCTGCAAATGTTCCAGATATAGCTAATTTATTGCACAGCTAATGCGATGAAGCAAGTGCATTGCGCCAAGGGGGGGTTGGCGAGTTGGCCCAATATGTCTTACGATAAATTTCACAACTTGACGGCTTCGAGTCTCTCAGGTTTGGCTTTTTTCTTTTTCCTCCCGACGTTGTGCAAAAAGCTCAATTTCATCTTAAGCAATCTCAACAGGCAGCGGGGTTGTCGAGGGCGAACGCTTCAGACGGCTTCGGTTGCGCTTTAGCTGCAGTTGATTCACCAAAGGTTGAATTACTGAGATTACTGTGTGATGAGAAACGGACGTCAGAAATAAATTCAATTACACAATTAAACATACGAGAGTTACGCTCGGTAAACTTCAGGAACTTGAATTACACATCCAAACCGCAGAGCTCGGATGCATCTGAGAACACAGAAGTACAATCAGAGGACAGAAAGCACACACTGTGCTGCCAGAGGTGCAGATGTGCAGCCACTTCAAAAATAGGTCGGTATTGATGCGGCGACCTTTCGCTTGTGTTGTGAAGCATCGTTTCCTGACGAGCAGACGTATGGAAGAAATGAGTGAAGTCTAATACGACAGCTTCTTCTCCTGCAGGGAGATAAAACACCGTCCGTGTTTGTTCTATATATCCACACACAGCTACGAGGTCATTCCTCCCTGTTAGGTGCAAAAGTCCACATGACATAAATCAATATGTTTGAGCATTAAAACCTCAGGTTTGACGTAGGAGTTTCAGCTGCGGCGGTTTGTTTTAATTCAATAATAATTATGGGTGACATGCGTCCTGACTGTCTGCAGGACGGCGGTGTGTTGTTGATTTGACTAATCAACTCCAGTTGATGCAGTGAGTCAGAGCAGAACATTCAGTCCACATGGAAGCTTGCATAAGTTCCTTCTGTAGCTTCTAACTTTCTCTCTGACTGATGATTTGACATGTAAAATAAGTATTACAAGCACATTGATGGGCAGGTTATCGACCCTCGGCAGAGGTTTTCCAGCTTTAGAAACAGATGTTTCCTTAGTGGATCATCACACTCGGTAAACATGCGCATATCTATGTATGTTTAACGGCCAAGTGGTCGGGTCACATTGCAAATCAACGATGGCGACACCTTTTTCTGTGCATTTTAAATTAGAGGAAGGTGTGTCTGTTTGTCTGCTCTCAAGGTACATGATGTACCCGACCTGCGTGCGAGCAGTGCCCAGACAGGGTAGTATAACCTAATGATAGGCTGGCTCGGGCCCTGCTCATCAAAAGCCGTGTCTGGCTGCATTGTGTGGCACACTATTGTGGTAAGAAAAACTGACTCAGTGGGAGAAAAGAGCGCTCGGGATTATGAGACAGGCATGCAGGCGGACGGATGGAATAAGCGTCAGAATGAATCTAAAATGATGTCTGGGTATGCCAATTCCTTAACGCGCTGCCAGGCAAGAAAAAGTGACATTTGTGCAGGATTGTCAAGAGTTTGTATGCAGAAACTATTTCAATTTGGGCACAAAGAAAAAAAAGTGGTAAGCTTTTTGCATACGCAGGCAGCAGAACTGCTTCTTCCCTGTGGAGCCGGAGACAGATGCATTATGGGCATGAAACAGCTGTTTCTATAGATCCACTGTTCCTCACCTCATCAAAACTTTTTATTTGGCCCTCAGTAGCAGGGAGAGTTACCTCATTCTAACTTCTCCTGCAGAGTTAGAAAAACCAGTGTGGATCCCAGTGCTAATGAAACGAGAAGAGAAAGAACATTTTACAAGCCTCCAGCCAGCGGTTTGAACCGCTCAGCCTGGGTGGGAGCGCGATCGCAAGTCTAATAACTCCAAAAACTAAACTGCAGCTGTCCACCGACACCGACAACAATACAGTTACACCACTCTACCGTCTGACTGACACTGGTGCACCGCAGATTGTTGTTTATGAGCTGCGGTCTGATAAACAGGGCGAACCAGAGCGCGCTCGCCTCAAATATGAAGCGTTGTGTAATGTCTATTTAAAGAGCCTACCGTAATTACTACATATCTACTATTTGTGATGCTGTTGCTCACCGCTGCTCTGTGATCGCATGTCAAGTGAAGGGCTGTGTGTGTGTGTGTGTGTGTGTGTGTGTGTGTGTGTGTGTGTGTGTGTGTGTGTGTGTGTGTGTGTGTGTGTGTCGATGGCAAGTGTTGACAGACTGTCTTATTATCTAAATCGGCGCCTTAGCCGCGGTCCAGAACAGATAAGGTGAGCACAAGCCGTGGCGACTCCAACATCCCCCCCGACCCCACCCTGGAGACTTATATAAGTCCAACGGCAGAGAGAGACAGAGAGAGTCGAAAGAGGGAAGAGAGTTGTACAAACATTAAGCTTGAAAGTCATTCTCTTACTGGATGGGCGATACTGTTCCACCCAAGTATATTCCCCCAAAAAAACGCTGCTACATCTCACAGGAGTCTGAACTCGCTGACGCCGGCAGGGATCCTTGTGTTTGTTTTGACTTCATATTTATTTTCATGAACTGGTTTCAAGACTTCGTCTGCACCAGTTTATCAAGCCGTGTTTGCTCCAGCTCGTTTCAAAGAGTTTTTTCGACAGAATAAAAACCACAACTTACACATTTTGCTCCGAGACCGCAACGCACACACACGCCAGCAGTTCCATGACAGTAGGATTCGGGATATTTATGATTTCGAACCAGAGTCGCGGTAGAAAAACAGAATAAAGGATGACAGATTATCCTGTGATCCTTCAGAAAGTTCACTTTTTATTTTTTCGAAGTGTTGGTATATATTTCAATGTTTCATGTTTGACTAGAGAATAATTTAGATTTAAAGATGTATTTCACTGATTCCATAGAGGAAACAGTGACTGGATTTAGCAGTTGCTGGCTGCTCTAAATATACGCTGTTTAATTCTATGTACGTTCTGCAGTATTAACACGACATTGACTTTAATCTCGTGTTTTTCTAAAGAGGCCGTGACATGTAAATTTAGAAGATGGCCTCATAAATCTGGGAGAATTTTCCAGCTCGTTGTGATCTTGGGGATTCGACTCGGATGGCAACCATAAGGTCTTACTTACAGACGTCTAATCCACCTCTGGCACATATCGTACTCCGTCGTGGGACAAAAGAGCTTAGCTGGATTCTAACCGCGGTGTTGTGTCACCTCTGTGTACAGTGTACTCCGGTGTGCTCATATTTCTGGTATATGTGTTCAAGGAGTGGGCTGTGTGTCTTGCAGACGGATTCATTATGCATTCCTGACCCTTGCAGCTGTCAGGGGACAAGATTGGGGCGATTAAAAGATTACAAGGCTTATTTTTTTAAAAAAGACGTTAGCTATCAAGGTCATCTTTTGGTTCTCTAACCAACCCTCAAAGGATGATGTTGTGTTTATCGTCAAGAAATGCCTGAGAAGACTAAAACCCGAAGATGTGACATCTTAAAACATGCAGCCACCCTGTCTGTCAGCCAGAAGCTCCAAGACGTTAATACACAAACTCTACATACTCTTACTTTTATATCAAACATTTAGCCGTTTTAATTTGTGTAACGAGGCGGGGGTCTAATTCTTTGCACGGAGAACCTATTTTGCAACCCGTGTTACATGTTTATCCCGTTGCCGGGGGCAACGGAACATGAAACAACAGAAGTGTTGGTTAAAAAAGGGCAGTGCACCGGAGGTTTCATCAACCTGTGGTGCAGGGTGTGTCCGTGGAGGTGTCCTCCGCCTGCATGCTCATTGTGTGTGTAATTGTGAGCCTGTTAATGTATGTAAATGTATAAATAGAACACGTGCATCCCTCTGCAGGCTCGACAACACCGTGAACCACCTCACTAGACACTGTCTGGGCCAGTGTTAAAGCACTGATGAGCACCCGGTGTTATAAACACACACACACGGAGTTAACAAGCATCCTCTGGCGCAGGCTGTAACACAGTAACACAACAAGGCACTCACTCAGGAGCTCCATTAAAAAGGCATCATTTGACATCCTTTAAATTGGCCCCTCTGTGGTGAAATGAAGCCCAGGAACAGTTCGAGGTCGAACACACCGAATCCACCGGGCCCTAATATTGTAAATTCATCGTTTGGTCTCTTTTTGCTTTAGAGGGGGTCAAAGACTGTTATTGAGGAAACTCGTAAAAAAACAACCATAAAACAAACACTTTTCATTGCTCTTCACTTCCTCCCGCCACTGAAGAATGACTTCCTTTAGCGGTATAGAGAAAGGTTGAGACTCAGACAGTTGCAGGCCGACTATAAGTAAGAATTCCAACGTCAACGTGACTATTTATAGAACATTCTGTCTATGTTTTGTCTTTGGCCCGGCCGGCCGGCCGGCCTCCTGCGGTTTGTATACCTCTTGTTTTCTGCAGCAGTTTCTCTCTTACTGCCTCGCCTTTACTGTTTCTCAGGGATTTCCTCCTCAGACTTGCCAGGCCATGAAACTGCTCTTCCAGCCCGACATCCTTCCCTTTGCCCTCTTGCCACAAATCCTGTTTTTCTGCGTACGCCCGTCTCCCGTGCCACCGGCAACCTGTGAAGTTATGTAACCCCCGTCGAACCTTTCTTCCTTTCTGAAAGGACACACCAGGTTTCGCTGTACTTCTTGATACAGGTCCAGGTTGTGAGTAAGGATGTGTTTGTGCGCCTGTTATGCCGGCAAAACTGGGAGAGACAAAGATGACTAAGGAACAAGGAAAAACGTCATACAGATACAGCAGAAGGAGATCTGGAGGAACCAGAGTTTTGTTTATCTTGTTCTTACGTCTGCATATACCTGACTGCTACGCTTCTATACGACCTCAATGTTATCTACATAGAAAATTCATTACGTGCCCTTACTGAAGCTACCAAACCTCATGGTGCACTACGACCAATGTGTAAGTGTGTCTGCAACTTTTGTAACCAGTCTTACATGCAAATGCTGGTCTGTGCCTGCTGGACTGTCCCTGTGTTCTACTTTGACTGGCAATGCATCAGGTGCAAGCTGCATGTAAATGAACTCAACAGGCCACAACAGGCATCCTGCAAGATTTCGGTGAATTGTTAAGAACCCCTTTCCCTAACACAAACTGTGGCTTATTCAACAGTCATGCAAATGATATCTCACATCCAGTTAATATCCAGTGTCAGATACAGTTTGCTCGTGGTGTTGGTGTTAGTATATGTAAGATATGTCCCCCTTCCTATCACCTTTACAGCGGATCACCAGAGAAAAGGTTCACATCCTTCGAGACAAAAGTGGCCCTTTTTGAAGTTAAACTCTTTTGTGCTTTGTGTTTGGATTACAGAGTGGAGGTTTGGATCCCTGCGGGGTCTCTGACGCGGTCGGATCCTGTCTCCACTTCACTGTGGGAGGGCCGGGTCACGTTCAGCAGTCCGCTTCACCACAGACCGAGGCCGAGTGGTCACCTCAGGCCGGAGCGAGGAACATTCACCACTAAAACGAGGCCGTCGGCTGCCAGCGAGAGAACACGCTCAACATGTGTCGGAGGGAGAAATTATATCACAGAACCACTTATTATTCTGAACACAGACTCTGAGCTTCTGTACATGATGTTTCACCTCGCTGCCGGCCTTGAGTCAGACTGAAGAACCTGTCTGGGAAATCCTTTCAGTGTTTCAGTCAACAGCCGTGAACCAAAGACAGAAAGTCACAACACTCTTACACATGCAGTGCAATAACTCGTCTGTGTAGTTATGTAATTCCTTTGTCATTTGAAATGCCTTTTTGAACCTGCTGCGGCCTGCAGACGAGGACGTAGGAGTCTACATACCTTTATCTGACAGGTATTTACAGGACTGTTTTGTCTGTGACTCTATGAAGGAAGTCTGCAGGCTGAAGGATGATAACTCCTCATCAAGCAGTCTTTCTGCTCACATGAGTGGCCGCTACTGACAAATAAATACTTTTCCTTTTGTTTTGACTGCTTACTGACTGACTGATCATCGACACGTGACGAGTGTGTGTCAGTGTCTCTCCAGCCTGAATGTGTTGGCTGTAAATCCAGTGCAAGTCTCTGACTTCAAAGTAAAACAGCACATTTCCTGGTGTTATCTGGTGGTAATGACGGATCCTGGGAGGGTTCTCTGGCACGGCTCCAAACACCAAGTAACAGGACTTATGAGTTCAAATTCTCCACTTTGCCGTGACTCTTGAATCATTTAGATATCAAAGTTGCTGTCCAGCCGCCTGATTTTCTCCTCCGAACGCTGTCCTGGAATGCTTCCTCAGGCTTTGCTGAACATTTTGTTCTTATTACTGGTGGATGTGAGAACGGCTGCTGCTCTGCAGATTGACCACCCACGGTGAGGTCACAATATACAGCTCAGCATCAGAAGCCGGGGCCCTCCCAAAGCAAGTATGTGAAAAATGTATGAACTTCTGCAAACCTTAACTCGGCGAGTCAGCTTCCTTGTGTCCACTGACAGGATTACATTGTGACTGCATGCGCGGATGAAAGAATGCATTTATGTTTTTGTGCTTTGCTTACGTGCGTGCGTGAACTTTAACGGGTTCAAATGTTTTAAAAATCGGTGTTTTAAATTCCCCAAGGATGCAAATCCATGACACATGAGCCATGTCCGTGATTCCCTCTTGAGCAGGAATGGCTGGGGAACAGAGTGTTCTGGCCAGGGACTCTGTTTGGAAGGCAAACAGTCACAAACAGACCCCAACAGATGGACAGTCACACTGGCCATTGGTAATTGTGAATACATCGTCAAACATATCGCCACTATACAACCTGTCTTTGCCTCTTCTTGGGATTCTTGTGTGTAATTAAATCATCTGCATTTGACAGATGAGAGATGAAGTTGTCTTTATATTAATAGTCTGACAGTCTGTTGTGAATCAAGTAAGATACTGTTAGCATTAAATACAATTACTGATATACGTCCAGGGTGTTTGTTTACCTATTTCATCATCCCTCTATACCTGACCCAACCCTAACCCAACCCAGGGTTTCATTGCCGTTATTTTCCATCCTCCCGTATCATAAGGACACACCCCGGCTATCAGATAAACAAATAAGAACAAATTGTTCCTCCGTGGAATGATGCAACTCAACAGCAACAACAACATAAGGTGTAAAATTCACGAGCGTTATAAAAAAAAACGGCTCTTATGTAACTTAACAAATGGAAAAATAAATTGAGTCTCCAGTAACTCATAAAGCCGCCCTATAGGGGAAGTTTGAAAGTTTGAAATAATGCAAGAAAAATCTATTTTCCGTCCGCCTGAGGGGTTTGGCAGCGGCGAGGCTTTCCTAGGAAACACTACAGAAAGATGCTGAGACTAGTTAAAGTTTTATCACGTCTACCTTCAGCTGCATCGGCGGCCACTGTACTCATGTAGTGTCTATCATGGCCCAGAGATAAGATCGGTCTTTAACAGCCGCAGTGTAGCACAGGAGAGGTAAAAATTAACTCAGGGATATTCTTTGGTTGCTCAGCTTCTGGGGAAATCTGATAATAGATTGATAAAGCTGGAGAACATTAATGATATGAGGGAAAAATGAATGAATGTACATTAAAATGAGTTCATATATTAACTGCTGCTGTATTCCTGTAGTGGGGTTGAGATTTAAACACAAGTACAATGAAAGTCTGACGTGGCATCGAAAACAGAAGAAAAAGTAGCTGGTGATGACGCGGTCAAAGGACAACGAGGATATCAGTCGTCCTCTCTTACACCATCATAAACAACAAAGATAACAGCTATTTAACGACCAAATGATCAGATAGCCGCTATCAAATGACCCGAGGACGAATCTGTTGCTGTGTCGTGATTCTTTCACGCGAGTCTCTTTTAAAGTATCGAAAGGTGTCTCTGATGATGTTAACAAGGTTCTCGGTTCTGGTGTTCAACCATCTGTAATTCCATCTGCTCCGTGTGCAGCCGCTGCTGGCCGGAGTTCAGGAGTTCAACAGGAACCGGAACGATGGCGACTGCCGGAGACGGTTAGCTGCCAAGCAAACTGTCAGACTGGCAGCAACTTTGTAGCGGGACCTTCTCTTCCCTCACAAACACCGAGCTGCCAAACACTGTTCAGTAAACACTAATTGGCGGCAGCGCAGGTGGCGGCAGGCCAGTTTTAATTGACCTCCAGCAATAAAAAGATCATTCTGAATTAAATCAATATGGCAGTTGTACTATTGGGCTTTTGTTTGTTTTGTTGTTTTTCTATTTCGAGAGCCGATCTCGTCGACAGATGTTACAAACGTTCCTGAACTGAGCAGTTACAGTGTTTTACAGTGTTATTACAGTGTTATTACAGTGTTATTACAGAGCGTACAAATTAATCTGCAACCCGCTGACTCTCGTGGTTAATTGCCACGTCAGTCACGTTATGAAACTAATCAAATATGCACGCTGATATAAATACACACCGTCAGCTGCATGAATACCTGGACACACCTTGATGTTTTAGAACAGCATTCTTTAGTACTTTCAGTTTGGGAGTTCGCCCCTCGATCTCTAGTATCTATAACGTTTGTCGGAGCTCGCAGTTATCAGAAACAATCACAAAGACGTCCCTTGTCCTGGGCGATACTCAATCCATGACTGTAAACACTGAGGTCAGCTGTTTTAGAGAAACTGCTAATCCAAAAAGCCTGATTAGCTCTGACTAACTGTCCATGTAAAAGAAGTACACACCTGAACCAGCACTGATGTTCTGTATTTGAAACATGCAAATCAAGAAGTGCAGGACTGCACGTCCTTGAGATGCATGAAGATAAATGTCCCGCTCCTAACAACCTCAGCAGATACACGTCTACATGTCGGAGAAAGAAAACAAACACACCAACCTGTGAAAGAAGAGCAGTATCGACAGCATGGTCTGGTCGATGTTGCTGTTGCAGATCCCCTCGTTGAGCAGGAAGCAGGGGTCCCTCACCACCGACTCCAGGGAGTCCTGCCTCATGATGTTGTTCAGCTTGTCTGTGTTCAGGTTCTGGTACATCAGCTGGTTGCGGAGCTGGCGAAAGTGAGTGACGCTGGGGCTGGTCGGGCTCGCCGGCAGGCCCGATGCTGAGCCGAGGCCCATGGACTCATCACATCCGTTGGCCAGGTCAAGGCAGCAACTGCAGCAGTCCAGGCCGATGGGCGAGCGACAGTCATCCTCTGACATCTCGGAGCACAGGTGGAGGAAGAGGAACAGTTGTCCCTGGTGAAGACGGGGCAGCTGTGGCAGTCCCAGCAGAGGATGATACCAGCTGATGTCTGAATGAAAGACAAAGTGAAAGACAATCAGTATCAGGATGTGCTGCCTAGTTCTGTCAGAGAGAGAGAGAGAGAGAGGCAGCCTGGTCTAATGTACCGTCAGGTCTCCAGTCCGGGGCCAAGATGGATAAACAGCAGGTTGAGTTCCTCCCTGAGAAGTGCAGTCACGCTGGGCTACTGGCTGCTTCAATCCCTGAGTTTCCCCCTCCTGAGGCTCTGCTGCGTTTAGCCTTTTGTTCGGGGCAGACGCTGCTGCAGTGTGTTGCTACTGTGTCAGGAGAAAGAGTGAACGCCCCCACACACACACACACACACACACAGACTCACTCACACAGATTCAGCAGGAGTGCGCTTGAAAGCAAAACCCAGAAGCTGCTTGCTGCTTATCACTTTTTTCCCTGTACTTTTTTTTTTTTTTTTTTTTTTTAGTTGGCGTGCCTAGAGACAGAGGGAGGGAGCAAACAGGGCGAGGGAGGCAGAGGGTGGGGAAACCCCTGTGATTGGTAAAGGCTGTCACCGGTTCCACGCACTGGTCCCTCCTTTTTTTTATTTTTCTGCCGAGCTACGTTCGCATGAGAGGAAGAGAGGCGGAGAGGGAGTGAACTTTGAGAGCATGCTTGAAACGTGCAGTTGTGCCAGCTCCACCCTGCCATGCTGACAGCACAAGGAGTGGCTGAGTGAGAGGGGAGGCTGCAGGAACACACACAAAGCCACGATAACACCGCTCTTTTGCTGAGTTGTGAAAAGAACGCTTTCCAAATTTACAGAAGCTTTTATTTTCTTGAGCGAATATGTTTTATGAATTATGACTTATATCATCTCACAATGACTTTTAATTTGTAGTAAGAACAGGTTTCAGATGGAATAGAGTTCAAAATATTTATGCTCAGAATTTTTAATAAGCCTACAGAGGCAGAGTAAATATCCATAAACACTTCAGCTTTCGGGAATGGAGCTCACAGCGAGGAAGCTGCGGGTTTGAATCCGCAAACAAGCCAGCTGGGGCCTTCCTGTGTGCAGCCTGTGTGTGTGTTTGTGTGTGTTTGTGTGTGTGTGTGTGTGTGTGTGTGTGTGTGTGTGTGTGTGTGTGTGTGTGTGTGTGTGTGTGTGTGTGTGTGTGTGTGTGTGCTCCCGATGTGATGGACTT
>CAAKHC010007390.1:0-36535 GCA_901007825.1 Macroramphosus scolopax
ATCCTCCTTTCAAGAATCTGGAGTTTTATCTCAAACGTGTTCTGCTACAAACGTGTTTCAGCATTTTCTCAAATCTCAAACATCTCTGATATCAGTATATCAAGTTCAGAAGAAGATACAGATCAGCGTTATTGAAATGACGAACAGAGGATGTTCAGAGGCATTTGATGTATTTCATATCATTTATTACTTCTTCTTCATCTCAGAGTTCAAACATCAGATTAGTTTGTTTCTAATGATAAAAATCTGATCCAACTATTTGTGTGTTTGACAGAAAATCCACCGAGCTCTGAACATGACGTACGATGACGTGAAACGTCAGCCAGATAACAACGATAAAAGGTTTGTTACGTCAGAGAAACATGGAGGATGTGCTGGAGGATGGGTTCTCGACAATCACTGCAGAAGTGTAACATGAATCTCCAGAGTGTGTCAAATGATTCGATCTCTCATCCTGTCACTTCCTGTTTCATCTTGTCCTTTTAAGTCTTGTCCCGCCCGCCCCATCGGCAGTCAAAGTCTCAGCCAAGTGGAACAATGAGACCAGCAAGGACGCCGCTGCTGCAGCTGCCGCTGCTGCCGCTGCTGCCAAGGACGGCCAAGACTTCAAACGAGTCCACTTCAACTTAGAGACACTAAACACCCGGCGCCTGCTAGCGCGCCTCGCGGCCTCTGACGCCAAAGTAGGAGGGGCCAAAGTTGAGGGGAAGGGCCCGGTCAAGCCAACGGCAGTGCCAACAGATAGACTTTGCGAGAATGGAGGACCATCGGTTTCACTTGCCAAACTGGTTCTGTCCCTTCCTTCATCGTCCTCCTCAACCATCTGTCCAAAGACCGCTCCTCCTCCCTCGGCTGGTGAAGCCCCGCCCCATGCCGCTGTGGTTCCGCCCCGGCCTGGCGAGCTGCAGGAGCTACAGGAGCAGATCGAACTGATGAGAGAAAAGCTGAGGACAGCTCTGGCCAGGAGGGCGGAGATCCAGAGAGCCAAACCTGTTGCTGCGGTGACGGCCAGCAACCCCAACGACACTACTGGTCCCGCAGTGGTGACAGCAACACAGGTCACCGCAGGTGGCCCGCCTACTGTCACCACGGTAACACCCCTCCCTACCAACACAAAGTGTGTGACGACCATGACAGACACACCGCACAAAGTCCTGTCTAAGGTCCGGCCCCTTCCCAGCAGAATGACCAATGAGAGGAGGTGATGGTCTTTGTGCCATTAGAAAACACGTGAGCATCTTATCTTCTAATTTGGATTATCGTCATGATGTCAGAGATTTATAGATTTGGAAACTAAACTAATGTTTAATGTTTATTTTGTACGCGCCTGAACAAGTTCCGACTTCTCCACTCTGTTTTTCACGAGAATTCAATAGTTTGATTTATGTGGCGCAAAATCATGACAGAAGTTCTCAGGATGCTTCAAATATAGAGCAGCTCTTTATACGTTAACAGAGACGCGATCGCTCCCCCAAGAGCAGCAGCTGCCGACAGGGCGGCGGCTTCCACCTTGACTGACTGATGACTACTATAAAAGCCTCCCTGAATTTATACTTACTTTAAAATTCTATTAATTCCCAAACAGTGATGGACGTAAGGTATTTCATTTCATTTGAAGGGGATGTTTAATAAATAATATGACAAATTATTTTATCTTCAAGGTGCTTCATTTCTATTTTTATATCTGACAATATTAGCATCAACGTTCAGCTTGATTTTATGGTTTTTGACTCTGTTCTCATCTTTGATTTCCGGTTGAGATGCTGATCATTTGAATTGTTAATGGAACTTTAGAGGGGAAACTTTGGTCTCTCTTTGGTGGAACTGCCAGAAATCTGAAACACTGATTAAATACATGAAACAAAATCATGAAGAAAGTCTGCTTTCAAGTGACTGTTTAAAATTCTTATTCATGTTTTTTTTATGTCAAATCTGTCAGTGGTGAAATAAATAAGGATCGTATGTCTGACCTGTGGTGGAAACATCAAGCCCTGCTGCTGACGCTAGTTGGAACTATTTGAGTAAATGTAGTAAGTTATTATTCTGCGCTGACAACTACAAAGAAGATACAATGTTCACTTACTGAGGGAGAATTTGAGCTCAGTTGAAACATGTAGTCTCTGTAGTTTAACTGCAACCGGCTGTCACATGGTCAGCTCGTCCTTGACTTCAAAATAAGAGCGCAGTTATACAAGAGAATCTGTTTGAGTTGAAGTGCGTCTGAAGAACGGAACTCAGGTATTTTCACAGACGTCTTCCTCCTCACCTGCTGGTCCTTGTTTATGCGTCACTGAGGGTTCAAGAACATTAGACGGATTCTGTTCATGTCGATCTTCACTTTTATATTTGTTGGAAGAAATTAAACGGGAAATATTTGTTCTGTCAAATTATGAGTCTTGTTGTTCTTATCAATTTATTAAAAAAATACAAAGTCGGAGTTCAGAGTAAATGTTAATGAAACACATTGAAAACCAGAAGAGAATTCTGCCACAGACTCTTTACAGGTTCATTTATATCTTTTTCTTACAGGACATGTTCTGTTTTACGACCCCTCACAAGAAGTAATGAACATTCATGTGAGCATGAGCAGGCCTGTAAAAACCTGGACACACACACGGACACACACACACACAAAGGACAAACATTTGCTTTCATGACTTTTAATACAAATTCAGGTAGAAAATAAGCTGCAGGAACTTCTGTGACTCAGCAGCTCCAACGACAGAAGAACTTCAATAATCCTGAACCTGTATCAGTCCGGATCAGCCGTGTTGTGTTCAGGTGTTTCTGTGAGGCGTGCAGTGTTCAGGTATGTGTTGGCGGTATCCTCCTCCACAGACCTCCACACAGACAGTTTTTGATCCAGCGCTGCTCCCACTGCTTCATTGCGTTGGTTTTGTTGGGTGAGCGAAGCATCGTCACACAGCCGCACCTGAACACAGAAGAACATGTGAAGGTTTGTTTTTATGGTTCTGAACCATCAACGGAACCAGAAATGGAAAAGATCCTTTTAAAATGTCTCGTTCGTATGATCAGATTATTATTATTGATGTTAGGTTGTCAGTTTAGATTTATTGATGTTTGTGTGACCAGAGGTTTTGTCAAATTATGGAACCACATACAGTCACACCACAGAGAGACCACAGAGTCTATGTGAGAGCCCTGGGAAATCACTTCCTGTGTACTCACCTGGTGCAGGCTTTGCTCTCCTCAGTCGGACAAACGCCCATGTGAACACAACGCAGGTTGTCCATCTTCTGAGACCCAGGACTCCTACAAACAAACAAACAAACACACGGAGACACAGAAGCACACACAGACGCACACACACACACACACACACACACAGAGACACACACACACACAGACACACAAAAACGAATGAAATCCTGAAAACTTATTGTACGAGACACGAAAACACCTTTCTAAAAGATCCAACCAGAACTGAAATGAAAAGTCTGTATTTATCTGTATGATGAGCCATTAACAGCCTGTATGATGAGCCATTGACAGCCTGTATGACCAGACACTGACAGTCTTCATTAGGAGATTGAGTCCAGGTGGAGGTGTGTGTTACCTGGTGAAGACCTCCAGGGGAGCGGTGGAGCCCAGACCGGGCAGAGACGAGGCTTTTCCAAACTGCAGCCTCAGTGGGTGTTTGCCCTGCAGCTTGACGATGACGCCGTCATTAACTGGGAGCCAGTCCATACTGGAAACCAGCAGCTGACTGGGCAGCAGGCAGCACTCGTCTATTAGGCTCTCATCCGGGTCCTGCGGGGGGCCATCGTCCCGGGCTGACATAGACACATTTCTCTCATCAGTATATAAGGAGAGATACCTGAACAGCTGTAACAATAAATATCGTGCTCCAGTGAACTGAGGAGAGAACTCAGGATGGAGTTCTTACAGCAGAGCCACAGCTTGGTGAGCAGTCTGAACAGCAGCTGCATGCTGTCCTGGTTGTCAGACGTGGCAGTGAAGGTGGGCAGGCAGCCGGGCTTCAGCAGACCCCAGATCCGGATCATCACCAGCATCTCCCTCAACATCCCCAGAGACGCCCCGTCCCTCATGAAGCCGAATCCCGGTCGGACCATGGAGCCCTGCAGGACAGAACCAACACCATCAGGCTCAGTCCTCTGGTTCTAGTCTGTGCAGATGTCAAATGTTTCTGGGTTCTAGGTGGTTCTGCTGTTGTCCTATTTATGTTGATTAAAAAAATGTCCCTCGGGTGGACACAGATAATGCCGTGTTTGTATCCCGGGTCTGTGAGTACGTGTACTCTACAGGTCACAATGTTCAAATGAGAGGAGGAACTCTGCGACGGCTTGTTCTCACCTGGTTGGGCAGGTTGGCCAGCAGGTAGAGGACAAAGTCTCCCACCCATTGGATGAGCTGCTGCAGGGACTGAAGGGGGGGACCGTCCAATACAAACTCCTCCGTCTTCAGATTGATCATCACTTTATCAATATCTGAGGAAACACAGTGATCAGTTACCTGTCCTGTCACCTGTGTCAGTATGTTACCTGTCCTGTCCTCTCACCTGTGTCCATGTTCTTGGCACAGATCTCGGCCAGCCGGTCACCTGGACTTTTGTCGGGCGTGTTGAGGACGTGCGGCCTCAGCAGCGACTTTAAGGTGGCGCTGATGGCGATCAGCAGTAGTTTTGCGTGAAAGTCGCAGGCGCGAGCTGCTGTCGCTGTCGACAGTTTACACAGAGACGCCTTTACTGCCACGATCCGTGTGGCCAGAACCTGCAACACAGTTGTGTTAATGAATTGACACACCAGGCTCATGACTGACAACACAGAACAAGGTTATTTTATTTAGTGACAGTAGTCAGATGTTTTTTTTAATCACATAAAAATGTTAAGTGGTTACAGCTGAATCAGCTGATGAGTGAAAGGTGAACGCAGCCAAAAGAAAAATCAACTGTCAGTTAAAGTACTACGGCTGATTTCCCATCATGCCTTGCTGACTAGCTGACCTGCTGCAGTGCCTGGTTCTGCCTCATGTACTCCTCGTGCAGCTTCTCCACGAGCAGTTGCACCATGCTGGGCTGGACATGCAGCAGGACGTCCCACCAGTCGTAGCCCGTCACCATGCAGTACTCCAGCAGGAACAGCAGGTGGCGCAGAGTCGTGTTCATCTCCAGCACCTGACCCATTGAGGGTGACACTCGCAGCATGTGGAGCTGAAGAGGAGATGTTGGCTATTGTTACTGAGATTTCACGTAAATAAAAATAGAATACAATTTTGTTATTGTAGAGGAAAACATCACTGAGGGACACGTCAGGATGGAGGAAGGAGGATGAATCTGTGCTGTCAGGTGTCCAGGTGTGTGTCCTCACCTTGCCCTGGTTGTCGACTCCAGCCAGCGCAAGCGACGTCCAGGAGAACTGCAGGGCCTTGAAGTGGAGGCCGGGGCCGCCGGTTCTTTGTCGTTTGATGGTGGACTCGTCTCCGGGCCGCTGGCCAGGTCCGGAAGTGGACGAGGAGGCATAGAAAACCCCCATGGTGTGGAGGGACAACCGGTGGAGGATCTGGATACTGCCGTCATGGAAGGCCAGAGCCAAACCTAAAGAGATGAGATTATAAATTGCTCCTTTCTAACAGTCTGAAATCAGACCGTTTAAAGTTCAACACAAAACACATCAGTCAGCCTTGATGAAGGAGTCACAACTAAACTGTCAAAGCTTCAGCTGCTGTATCATTTATAAGTTAATAAGTCAGTGAAGTGTCAAATCAGCTACAACTTCTTTCAGCCCTGAGCTCTGTCTGCAGGTCACCCTCGCTCCAACGTCGACCAATCACAGGGGTAGAGCAGCCTGCATGTCGACTGAGAGGACCAAGAGCAAACTCAAAATCTCCAGCAGTGAGCAAATGACGATCAATTGTTGGTTAATTGATCAATAATGAACAAAGTTGGTTGTTGCAGCTCCAGACTGCTGAGACAGGAAAAACTATCCATCATGTATTTGTATCGGCGACTCTTCATCACCTGTCCCAGGTCTGACACATCTGCACAGCCAAAGATGTGACATCTACGCACAAGTTACAGGTGTGAAGCTGGTACGGTGCTCACCCAGTCCCGGGCAGAACTTGGTGTCCGAAGCCACTTTTAGGTCGGTGTTGGAGATGGAAATAGGCAGTTTGGGCAGAGCGACAGCTGACACACGCTCCAGGTCGTTGGTGGTCGTCAGGATTCTCCACTTCAGGATGGTCGGCTGCTTCTCGCCCACTGGGGACAGGTCAGAGGTCAAACACAGGTCAGAGGGCAAACACAGGTCAAGTGGGTTTCTGTTTCTTACCGACTGGTGATCGATGCTGGAAGATGTTGTTAACAGGAAGTCCCTCCTTCCTCAGAGACCAACACTCCACAATGCTGCCGGTCTGATTGGACGCACACAGCAGAACCTACAACAAACACACACTCACTGTCATGCTCTCCAGGGTTCTACAGTTGACTGACAGCTCCATGATCTTCATGTTCTACTGTTCTTTTGTCTCTAACAGAGGCTGATCTAAATGACATACATAGTAACTCAACTATTGCTTGGTTCTCTCTGGTTCTCCTGGTTACCTGTTCTGAGTTCTCCTTGGTCAGGAACTTGAGGTGTGTGACGGAGGGGTATTTCTCTCTCCTCAGTGGGTCGGTGGTGCAGCGCAGGAACAGAGATGGTAACAGTTCTGTGTCGATGCGACACTTCTCGCTCACCACACTCACCACCACCTGAAAAGAGACGGACATGATGGCTGTGATTGGAAAGTTCAGAGGTCATGCTGATGATAAGCAATTCTAATGTTTGGTTCTGACCTTGTAGAACTGGACGGGGGAGGAGCTGCTGCCGTCAGTCGCCGCCACCACGATGTTCCCTCCTCCTGTGAAGGAGATGTCAGCTAACGCAACACGTCCTCGCAGACGGCACAGACTCTCGCTGGCCGTCAGCAGAGCACCGCCTGGCTTCAGCAGCGACACTGTGACCAGACCGCTCACCGTCACTGCCAGCCAGCCCTCCATCGGCTTCCCACCAAACAGAGTCAGAGATGGAGAGAACTTCACCCGGGAGAACTTCTCACCAAAGTTTGTGGAACCCGACTTGAATAGAAAAATCAAAGACATGTTGAGATCAACTTATCATGAACTTTCTGACACGTATGATACATTGTAAGTACTTGACCTGAGTCATGTGTTACCATCTCAACGTGTAAGGCCAATTTGACTCCGTTGTGCAGCCAACTCAGAGCCACAATTGGATCTCCGTCCACAGAACTGGACAGAGCACTTTCCCAGCTGTTCACCAGGTGATCCATCATAGACCAGCATTTAATCTGACCGTCACCGTCTGCAGACAGCAGCCTCGACCCTGAACACACGTACACAACACGGTAATACACATGCAACGTGTAAACAAGCAGACGTTTGTCAGCTGACTGAATGAATTACACTTTTGAAGCTGTGAGTGGAAACCTCACCTGATTGGTCCCATTCTAGACAGGAAATGACCTCAGCATGTCCCGAGTTGATGGAGTACACATCCCAGGGGTGCTCAGTGTCGATGATGTGGATCAAGTGACTCACATCTGAAACAAAGACACACATACTTCCACTTTCTGAGCTATACCAAATTAAACATTTTAAATAAGAAAAAATAATATCTAATTTAGGTGGGGAATGTTGATGTTGGTAGGTAGGTAGGTAGATACTTTATTTATCCCGAGGGAATTTCAACACATGTTGTATTCGCCACAAATAAATCAAAGTGTGGGAAACCCTGTACACAGTGACGATGAAGGTACCTTTGTCATCGTCGTCGTTCTTCAGGTCTGTGGTGAAGGCAACCAGGTTCCTGCAGGACCAGGAGCAGACCAGAGGGATGGAGGGACAGTGGGTAATCTTTGGTCGTTTCTCCCACTCGCACACATATGCCAGCTCCATGTTCCACCCCAGAGGAAGAAGATGGAGGCCAAGAGGACGCCTCCCCTATAATAAAAAATCCGCTTCTGTGTCAGAGGCACAATCATTCGTCATTTTCTGGTGTCAGCTTCTACAATTTAAAGACCTGCTGATTTTGTTATTAATTAGAAATACTTTTGAGTCTGTTAGTTAGACGAAATATCTTTGTGGAAGTTTTTAACATAAAGCTTAGCTTTGTTTCCTTTAAATTGGTCTATATTAGAATATATGAGGGTAAGTAGGTGACTGTATCTGTGTATATTTATACTAATTTTATGAATTAATGAGTCGGTAAATAAACTCAACATAACTTCAACATATTAAAATGTACTTCCACATTGTTAAGAACCAGCGATCCATCCACCATTGCGAACTCCCTTTAAAAAACTCTGAATATAACTCAAGTGTGCAGGAGGACTTCCAACTCTCAGCCGGCTGTATTTCATTCTGGACGCCGACACTTTGCGACCAAAGCAGGCAGCTGTGAGTAGACGGAACCGGCCGAGTTGCACCAAACTCCCGTCAGATTTCGACTCAGCTTCAAAATATCTTTTATTCAGAGTTTTCAAGAAGCGACAAACAAAAATGCAGATTTCAACTGTCCGTTAGCTAACATTAGCTTACCTTGCTCTAATTGTAGCTCCAGGAGTGCAGATGATATATTTTTTTAAAGTTCGTATTTGGACTGAAGGTGAATGATAATTAAAAAAAATTGGGAGTCCTTTGCAACAGGAGGGACCCTATTTAAAATATTAAATTAACGTAGAAAACCTCTCAGTGTTCTGTCAGACGACAATCTTCTTCTTCTGTTTGTTTGTTTCTTACGGCGGTTCGCAAGCAGCATAAGAGAAGCATTACTGCCCCTATTGTTCCGGAGTGTGCATGCACCGTAAGAGCGCACCACTGCCATGTCATCTGCTCAATACTTCTTCTGCTCACACATCAATAAATGAACTTGTTTTCATGTATATATTGATTCATTTGTTGTGTCATAAAATATCCATACAGCTGGATATAAGACGTATGTACAAACGCTGTATGAGATGACATCATTACCTTTACCATGATGCGCGCACAGGATTGTGGGTGTTTTAGGACCACAGAGGATCCAGTGGTGCATCCTTAAAAACTCTATAACAGAAGGAACCACTCATTCTCATCAGGACCTGAGGATGCCATTTCAGCTTTCGAAATGCAGCCTTTCTTAACTCTTAGAAACACCTTGAATCCTATAATCCTGTCAGTCCAATAAACTCCAAGATAATTCTGAAAAGGCCCACTTGGCAGGTTCAGTAAAGTTTTGAAGCTGAACTCCAGTCAAGTTATTTTTTCACATATCGTAGCTCTAGATTTTATTACTGCAATCGATGATTGCCTGTGTCAGTGTGTCCTCAGTTACACTTTCACATCTAAACTAGTTAATCAGTTACTGAGTGAGCTGTAAGCTTGAGTCTTATTCTGTTACAAACGCCCTCTTCTTTTACTGATTTAATCATATTTCTTACTGTTGAAATGACTTCCTCATATTTCAATAATTCTATTACTTCATTCCAAACTGTTAACTTCACCTCTGATTTGTTTAACAGGATGTGTAAAGTCTCTATATAAAGCTTGTATTGCTAATCTGTACTGGTTTTCCCTCAGACACATGCACCCAAAACCCACATAAACCAAAATTATGTTATTGAATGAGTCCGGAATGAACTTGCATAACTTTGTTGGCAACAGGAGAACAAAGGAGGACAAAGATCACAGCTCTGAAGTGAAACAGAATCAGGACAGATGGAAGTATTTCCTGGTTTATTCTCCTCTTCCTAGGAAGTACACTCCCAGATCTTTTTAGTCCAACAACTGTCCTGTATGGAACTGAAAGGACACAGTTGTCTGATATTCTGGATCCTTTGACCCAGCTGAATTTACGTCTGGAAGTAATGTTGTCTAACAGGGACAGTTCCCCTGTGTCTCAGGCCGGTCCACAGTGCTTCATCTGTCCATGGCTCAGCTTCGAGGACGACTGCTGTGGGGCTAATTTTGATATTATTAACCTCATTATCTTCTGCATATATCTTGTAAACACAAGAATTGTCTAGTGCATTGGTCCCGTACTACCATTTTTGTTTTACTCTTTGTCCTTCAGCCCAGTAGTCGGTCATTAACTGCCTCCTTCTTATGTTGAGAGGCATCTCCCTTGAATTCACAGGGTTTGGACCGACAATATTAAGATGAAGTTAAAAGCCCCTTTGCAATTTTTGCACTAAAATAAATTTCTCAGGTCAAACTTTACAACTTTGACTAAAGTAAATTCTGTGATGATAACTTAATACTTTCACTGAGGTCCCTGGGTGACAAGGAAACTATACTTTTACTGAAGCACTGGGGTTCAAGACTCGACCCACCTCTAGTCTTTAATCCGTTTAAATACGGATCATAACAAAATGTGACAACATCCACGTGACGGCCTTAGACAGCCCGTAAGTCAAAGCCCCTTTCAGGCGGAACTCAGGGTAAACACAGAGAACTTTCATGGGACCCGTATTTCCGGTGTGCTCGTGGTTCCGCCTCACAACAACAGCAGCCGTCAGCTAGCCGCAGTAAGAGCTCAGAGTTCATCTTGAACCGCCTGAACAATCGAACTGAGTCCGTGTGCTGAAACTCCAATGCCCCCACGCAGTTAGCACCGGCTAGCTACTAGCTAATGCCGCCGTTTGTCTCCAGGGGAACTAGCTTTAACTGCTAGCGCATTTTTACCATACTATGTGCAGCTAACGGAGATAGCTAACGCCGCTAACACTGCTAACAGCTAGCTGTTGCGTTTGTGAGTCTGTTCGTCTCTTGAGCTGAAAACATCGAGGGGAAAACATGAGTGTGGACCCGCAGCTGTGGCGGCAGTGACGGGTGAGTGAGCTAAAAGCGAATTCACTGTGAAACCAAGTGCTGGAAGAGAAATAGTAATAGAATAACAGAAGGTTAGCCAGCTGGATGATGTTTACCTTCCCAACCGGAGGCCGGTGTTATGCTGTATTCTGTTCCCCCATTAAATCATTTCCACCTCCTGTTAGCCTTTGGCAATTGGGCGACAGTACGTATGTTAAGGTAGCAGTTAGGTGTAGCTGTCATCAGTGGTTCGGAACACATTTCATCATCTGCTCGCACCAATACGCCAAACTGACGGAAGGATTTCAGGTGTTAACTTGTGTGATCATATTTTAGTTTTTATGCGGAGCTTAACATACACATGAAAAGACATCCATCACCACACTTTCTAAACACTTCAAGCCGGTAAATATCTGACCTGACACTTCAAACCGGTAAATGTCTGACCTGACTGAGTGCATGACAGATGTCTGATGAGAATTGAATGTCTGAGTAGAATAGCTGGACGCAGGTGAAGTGTCAGTTAATGAACTGAACGTCTGACAAGTTCGGTTTCTTTTCTGTGGAACCGCTGCAGTTCTGCTGAGGAACATGTGTGTTTCACAGGTAGGAGAGCAGGTGAGCTGTGGTTGAAAGCTGAACACAGTTTCAATATTTGATGAAATCAGCTTAAATTTACTGCAGTTTTCATGCAGTCATCCACTGATGGGAACCAGATTCTGCTTGGTGTTCAGATTAAGGTTCAGATTAAGTTTAGAAGTTAGTTACTGTTTGTGTTGATGGTGTCTTTCTGAACAGAAGCAGGAGGAGACTTGTTAAACATCCGAAATGATAAATGAACTCTGGTTCCTGTTCTGTTGCAGAGGCTGAGCTGTGTGAAGAACATCAGCTTGCCAGCTCTCCAGGTCTTTATCATCGTGTCTGTCAGAGGTCACAGACAGAAGAACCTTCACTCCGAGGAAAGCCAGCAGCAGCCATGCTGACCTAGAGTCAGCTGTTTGTTTCTCAGTGACCTCTGACCCGAGCTGGGAGCAGCAATCCATAGACTATGTCTGAGAACCAGGCCAACAACAACGTCCCGCTCAACAACAACAACATGGGGCCAAACAGGATCCGAAACCCCAACATCAACCAGAACCCGCTCATCAACGTCAGAGACAGACTCTTCCATGCTCTGTTCTTCAAGATGGCCGTCACCTATGCCCGCCTCTTCCCTCCGTCCTTCAGGAGGGTGTTTGAGTTCTTCGTCCTGCTCAAGGTGAGAGTGATGACTTTCATTAGATAGAAGACATTCTGGGATAGACACGTCTCTTCTGAAGCAGAACGTCTGCTTATTTCTCATTTCAGTAGTTGTTTGAAACATCTGCTCCATCATGAGCATCAGCATCAGCATCAGCATCAGCATCAGCATCAGCATCAGCATCAGCATCATCATGTAAAATCAGATATCAGGGCCAGAAAGTTTCCCCTCTAATATCTCTGTGACTGTCATAGAGCGCTTTGCTTCACTGAGAGCTTGTTTTAAGTCAAAGCTCTGTCTCTGTGTGACAGTCCAGCTGTTCTGATGACACATCACTGACAGCTGGATTCATATTTCCCGAACACAAAAATTGATGCTGATAAATGAGTCTGCTGGTTTATGACGGCAGAACCTGAAGCTCTGCAGTGTCACACTCGTGTTTTTGACTTTCTATGTGAATGAAACTCGACCCACAGACACTTTAGTGGCGTTGAAGACCAACCCCATTTAATTCTCACATTAATTAAAGAATCGATATGCAATCAATCACAGGAAAATCTCTAGAGATTTATACTTAACTATATTTTAATTTCTGCTTGATTCTACAAGAATAAACACACTGTTGAAGCTCCTTGTATCAATGTACATATTGATGGATTCATATTATTATTCAGTGCAGTCAATAGCATGTAATAACTGAGTGTGATTACGGCACTCCCTTAATCTGTGTGGGATAAACAACACTGCAGTGTTCCTTTAAGTTAGGCAAGTGTTTCTAATCTGCAGCAATCAGGATTATAGTGACAGGATTTTAAATGGAGTCTGGTGTAGAAGTCCAGGGTTTATGTTTTGCTCCATCAGATTAGCAGCAATCTCGGGAGGCCTTCTCCACATACACTCTGCCACCAGGAGTCACCCAACAGACTGCCGAGTCACCAAACAGACTGCCAATTCACCAGACAGACTGCCGAGTCACCCGACAGACTGCAGAGTCACCAAACAGACTCCAGAGTCTGGGGCTGAGGATGTCCTGGCCCCAGATTGTCTGTATTCTTTGCAACCCTTAGACTATCTGCCAAGACCCCCGGCCTACATGCAAGGAAACACACACAATACCAACAGACTCTTGATTCACCTCCTCTTCACTTTTATTTTCTCATCTCTCTTCTAATTTCACATTCTGTTTAACTCCCCTCTCATCCTCTCTGCTTCTCCTCAGGCGCTCTTCGTCCTCTTCATCCTCGCATACATCCACATCGCCTTCTCTCGCTCGCCCATCAACTGTCTGGAGGTGGTGAGGGAGCGCTGGCCTCGTGATGGCATCCTGCGGGTGGAGATCCAGAGGAACTCAAGCCGAGTGCCCATCTTCGTGCAGTACTACGATTCTGCAGGTTTTCAGGAGGACATGGAGGAGGGAGGAAGAGGAGATGGAGTGGCGGGCCTCAGTCTGGCAGCGCTGCAGGAGGAGGAGGACGAGGAGGAGGAGATGACCCTGGAGATGTTTGACAACAGCTCTGTGCAGGTGAACTAATGATGGCAGTTAACAATCGATAATCAATCGTGCACCAAGCTCTGTTGAATGAAGTGAAAGTATTCAGTGGCGATCTGGGAGGAAAATCTGCAGAATGAAGTGGACTGTTTGTAATATTTTAGACGACAAGTTCTTTTAGTGTGAGACACTTAATCACGTGAAATGCTAAAAGATATTACAAGGTGAGCAAAGAAAGTGTGTGAGGTGAATTAGAGTCAAACCTCCTCGTCCTGAGTCAAAAGGTATGAAACACACGTTGATATGATTCAGTGGGACGTCCAGTATCTCCGATCTTAAAACCCCCAACTCTGAAAAAATCAGAGTTAAGAGTTTTCTCATCCAGTGATATCTTTCTGTTACCATGGCTACATGTCAAACAGGAAGTGGTCAAAGCTCATTCAGCAGAATTTTCATGGAGATGAATGTCAAATTAGTTTCTCTTCCTTCATTTGTGACATCAGTGTGTTGTCTGTCCGCTGCAGTTTGAGCTGGACATCGAGCCTCGTCTGAAGCCATCTCTGATTGGAGGAGGTGTAGCAGGTATGGGAGGAGGAAGAGGAGGAGCAGGAGGAGGAGTGAATGACAGCCAGGACGTCTCCTTCAGCCAGACCACTAAAGGTATGCAGCCGCTGAGGGACTCAGTGTCTGAGCTGGAGATGATGACCAGAGCAGGTAAACTCCACCCTCCTCGCCCCTGACTCCTCTTCTCACTCCTAACTTCCTTTTTTCCTCTCTGATTCCCCTTCCTCCGCAACCCTGACTCCTCTCCTGACTGCCCTTCCTCGCCCCTGACTCATCCTCTTCCTGCCCCTCCTCCTCCTCCTCCTCTCTGACTCCCTATCCTCACCCCTGACTCCTCCTCTTCCATCTCCCTGCCCTTCCTCCTCCACCTCCTCTTCTCTGACTCTGTTTATCTCCTTCATCCTCGTCTACCTCACCCTTCAGACCCCATCCTCAGCCCTGACACCTCTCTACCCTCTTTCTCTCCCTCATCCTCCCCTCCTCCTCCTCTTTCCTCTTTCTTCCTCGTCCTCCTCCTCTCTGACTCCCAGTCCTCACCCCTGGTGTGCTGATCCCATCTCTATGAGTTAGAGTTGCACATTATAACCCTTATACTGGATCAGTGTGATTGAGGTGTACCTGATGAAGAGGCCAATGAGTGTACGGTGATGGTGCATGTTGTGGTTTCAGTGTGGCCGCAGGAGGAGTACATCGTGGAGTATTCTCTGGAATACGGCTTCCTGCGTCTGTCTCAGAGCACCAGACAAAGACTCAACATCCCCGTCATGGTCGTCACTCTGGGTGAGACTCTAAAACTAGTTGCCTGATGGTCACGTGACTTGTTGTAGATGAAGGACCTGGGGGAGGGGGGCTGATGGTCACATGACTGTGTGTGTGTGTTTGTAGATCCAATGAAGGACGAATGTTTCGGTGACGGCTTCAGTCGCTTCCTGCTTGATGAATTTTTAGGATACGATGACATCCTGATGTCCAGCGTGAAGGCACTCGCAGAGAACGAGGAGAACAAAGGTAGAGAAACAATGTGGTCAAAGACACTGAGGAGGGACACAGTAAGGCCCAAGACAAAACAAAGACCGAGACTCTGAAGTCAAAGTAACTGAGACACACTGACGACAGAGACACTGAGGACAGACGCACCGAGGCCTAAGACACTGACTACAGAGACACCGAGAGACACCACACAAGTTTCAAAATGAGATATTTTGTGAATCGTCTGCAGGCTGATGATGTCTTGTGGTGGTCCTCTCCAGGGTTCCTGCGGAACGTGGTGTCTGGAGAACATTACCGCTTCGTCAGCATGTGGATGGCGAGAACGTCCTACTTGGCTGCCTTCGTCATCATGGTCATCTTCGTAAGTGAAACCTGTGGTACACTGCAGCTGTGACGCATGACAAAGAGTTTTTAACCACATGAAGATCAAACTTTGGACCTGAACTGTGATTAACAAAATGTTTTGCAGCTAACGAATCTGCTGATAGTGAAGAATAAAAACATCACGTCTTTCTTTGTGTGTCTGAACACACAGTGAAGCTCCACTCTCTAACACAACCATCAGAGTGAGATGTCTTCTCCCCAGAGGATCAATTTCAGGAGTTACATTCAGATCTGATCAATAGTTTGATCTGATCAATAGTTTGCAGGTTGGTGTAAAGCAGACCAGCAGTAGGAAGAAGAGTTCCATTTTTAATCGGCTTTATTTTACCTAACGTGAGCCTTTAAAATGAGACAAGCTCAGCCTGATACTGAGTGTTAGGATCTGATCTTCATCACCTCAATTCATCTGTGTAATAAACCTATTTATTTCTTATTGATGAACCATTGTACAGGATTTCTCTGATCAATCAGTCCTGATCAGTCAAAAATGCAGTATGTTGTGTGAGCAGGAATGTAGCTCCCTCTGGTGGTCAAACTGGGTTATGGTGACAGTGTCTCCAAAACCTAGTCCATCGTTCAAGTTCTGACTGGGTTTCTCATCAGCCTACAGACAGACACTAATGCTGATATGAACCGTACCAGACCAGAACCGCTAGAGGTGTTGACTCTGAGTGTTGATGTTCTGTGTTTTTCAGACTCTGTCGGTGTCCATGCTGCTCAGATATTCTCATCACCAGATCTTCGTCTTCATTGGTTAGTTTCCTCCGACACCCAGTTCACACTAGCTCAGACCCAATCCCGGCCCGTGATCAGTTGAATTGATCCGCTCTGTCTGTCTCCCTCAGTGGACCTCCTGCAGATGTTGGAGATGAACATGACCATCGCTTTCCCAGCAGCCCCTCTGCTCACAGTCATCCTCGCCCTCGTCGGTAAGATCGCATACTGAAAACTGGTACCGACGGTTCGCACAGTCTGGATCTGATCCAGATGCATGTCTGAGTCTTAAAGACCAGGGCGGCGAGTCCAGCATCAGAGCGAACAAGTCCAAAGTGAAACCAACAGATAGTTGATCATTCAAGTGTCGGCTTCAGATGTTTTCTAGTTTTTTGGTCTCGCAGTCAAACTCTGAATCAGTTTATTGGAGGTTTTGTGCCCGGCGATCCGTAGTGACCTGCTGATGTCACTTCCTGTCATCAGGTATGGAGGCCATCATGTCGGAGTTCTTCAACGACACGACCACAGCATTCTACATCATCCTCATCGTCTGGTTGGCCGATCAGTACGACGCCATCTGCTGCCACACCAACACCAGCAAACGCCACTGGCTGAGGTGAGTCACCTGACCATCACCAACTTAAACCATTTAGACCACGCCCGGGGCATGGTGGTGGACCAATCACAGCGCAGCAGGAAATATTCCTGTTATTTACACTGAAGACAGGAACCTCATGAATCAATGAATTTTCCCTGAAAGGTGATTTAAATGTAGAACCACATCACTGTTACTGGTTAGACTGGTGGAGCTAAGACGGGAGAGTTAAATCGTCTGTTCGTATTTCAGGTTCTTCTATCTCTATCACTTTGCCTTCTACGCCTATCACTACCGCTTCAACGGCCAGTACAGCAGCCTGGCTCTTGTCACCTCCTGGCTCTTCATCCAGGTGAGAAGCATCATCATCATCAACCCACAATAACACATTAGCCTGGTATAGTGGATCCATGATCCAGATCAGAGGTGGGCCAGTAAAGCTCAATCAACATTCCAGGAGGTGAAATATTCTCCTCATGAAACACGTATTGATTTTATTCAGTGTGACTTTCCATCGTCAATAAACAAACACTTAGAAATGGTTTTAGCTGCTTCATCAGTTCACTACGAACAAAGCGGCTGAAGATATAACTTTTCAATATGTTTGTTAACTGAACAGCTGGTTTATAAACTGCTCTCACACTAAAATCATTAGTGATCATCGTTAGTGGAACTTACATGGCGAGACAGAGCTCCAGTTCAACACCATCAAATCAATGACCTCCTGCTTGTTCCTATCCAGCACTCCATGATCTACTTCTTCCACCACTACGAGCTTCCTGCCATCCTGCAGCAGATCAGGATCCAGGAGATGCTGCTGCAGAACCAGCAGGCGGGTCAGGCCAACCAGACGGCTCTGCAGGACACCCTCAACAACAACACTGCTGCTGCCGCTGCTGCCGCTGCTGCTGCAGCACCACCAGGACCTGCTGACCCCATCCAGCCGGGACCTGCCTCCGACCCCCAGCTGCAGCCTGAAACACAACCCTCCTCCACCTCCTCCTCTACTGCAGTGGGCGGAGGGGAGGTGAGGTCGGAACTAAACTGGGTGGCTCAAACAGCAGCCATCATCACTGAGGCTCTTTCGTCCTCCGCGCAGCAGGGGGCAGCAGTGCTGGACGGGGTCCATGGGGGCGGAGCTCAAAGGTCGGCAGGAGCAACAGAGATCAGTGTGGTGGCAGAGTTCTGGATGGGCGGAGCAGAAGCCGCAAGTGGAGGAGGCGAGGGAGCAGCAGCAAGTGCAGGAGGAGCAGCTGCAGCTGGAGGGGCAACAGCAGTAGGTGGAGGAGGATTAGCTGCAGATGGAGGAGCATCGGCAGCAGCAGGTGGAGAGAGTGAAGGAGGTGAAGCGCAGCAGGATGCAGCAGCAGATGCAAACATAGTTTCTGTGATTCAACATGTTCCGACGTGATTCAACGAGTTCCGACATGATTCAACATGTTGGACGTGTTCCGTCACATCCAAACATGTCCCAACGTGATTCAACATGTTTCATATTTCAAGTATAAAGGAGCATAACGTAGTAAAATACAGGTACCTCAAAGGTGTTCTTAGTTGCCTTCCACCACTGTGGACTGGTCGAACTGGGACCAGTCACATGACATATGGACTGCAACACCTTTTCACACCTGACTGACCTGATGAGTCACCAGAACGCCCCGCTACCCAGTCGAAAATCAGACATCACCTGACCCACCTCTTTTGTTTTACCTTTTTGTTTTTTTTTCTGCTGCTCTCGGGTTTCGTTTTTGTTTGCGTGTTTGTTGATATTCGTGGCACGAGGAGGCGGAGCCAGAAGGCTGACTCGGCTCCGTCAATAACTGAACCAAACTGATGGTCTTTGATGGGGTTGTTCTTTTTGGTGCCTCTGCTGGATGACCATAGCTTCACTAGTTGATCTGAAGGCTCAAACGTATCAAACTGTATTTAACTGTCCAGTAAAACCAGTGAACAACAACGTCTGCATGTCTGAATTCTTTCTGCGTCTGCTGCTCAAAAACGTAAAACACAAAGCAACAAGAGAAACGTGTGAATGTTGTAAAGTTTGATACTTTCATTTAAAGATTTAAACCAGCAGATTCAGGGAGTCGTAAAGATTCAGATATCCGACTGATTATGTGTCCGACTTCCTGGATGTTTATAGTTTTGCACAAACAGAAAGATCAATGATTTCCTTATTTTTAGTCCACGGACACTGAATCCTCCATTTCCCATGATGCACCTGAATAATGTCAGTCTACAGATTAGCAGTGGTGCCTGATGGTGAACCCAGGCAAACAGGATGTCAATGGAAATCCGAAGAGGCTAGTTACATCTGCATCAGTCTGCAGATAGTTTTAGAACTTCCCCTGGATGGTTTCAGACACAACTAGAGACACTGGAAGCCTGTTGTGTGTGCACTGACCAGAGAATGATCAGCGAGGGGACCAGTGACTACTGATCAACAGTGACTACAACCTCTTCTGCAGAGACATCAGTGACCCAACAAAACGTTTTCATGGATCTAACAAACGAGCCCCATATCGTCATGATTCCTTAAACCAATTTGTAAGTCAATGCAATGGAGAGTAGCTGGACGCAGGACCTGCAGTTGCACCAGAGAGCTGCGCCCCTGCTCGTGGTGTTAACTAATGCTCCGGGTGGCCCCGAAAATTGACTGATAGTTTGGTTCTTATAAAGATAATATACGAAAAGAGAAGTAGAAACATTTTCTCCCAGACTTCTATGCAGTCAGACTTCTTTTGCAACCATTGGAATCTGCTCGCCATGAGAAGAAATGCGCCTCTACATGCTGACCATTGACTGACCTGTAAATTGCATATTAAATGCTAATGCTAATGTTAGCTCTCCAAATGCTAATTCGCTGTGCATGCAGACGCAGACAAAACAGGTGAATGGCGAGTCAGTCAGTGTTACTCTGATTAGCTGCAGCACCATGATTGGCTGAACAATCATCAGGCTGAAGCTGGTCGTTTGACCTGATTGGTTCGTAACCCGTCATGGCTCTGCCTTTTGCCAGGCTGCAATTGTAAATAGGAATTTGTTCTTAATGACTTGCCTGGTTAAATAAATATAAAATGAATATAATAAAATATTCGACACATCTGTTTTCATCTGTCCGGTTTTCTGACTCATGAATTCAACTCCAACATTAACAGTCAGGTAACTTTGAAATAATCAGATTTTAGACATTACATTTTTAAAGCACGATCATATTCCATGTGAGTGAAGGCTGATCAATCATCTCCAAAGATTCAGTGGAAGTCAAACAGGAGGCACGAATCACCTGCGATACCCACACGCGCGCACGCACGCTGTAACGCACACACGCGCACCTCGTGCGGCTCAGCCACAAACAGCAAGCAGTCGCCGGACTCAGATCTGCTTCATTTCGAGGAGAACCGAGACATACCCGGACCGAACTGGACCTAAACTGTGACGTAGGGGGAGAGCCGCTTTGACCCGGTCCAAGCAGGCGGCAGGTGTGTCCGCTGGCGGGTCTGTTACCGTGTCGGTTCTGCAGCTGGAGGATAAAACGTGACAGGAATTGAAGCGGTCGATGGTCTGACAGCTGGAGCGGCTCAGGTGAGATTCTACTCTGATTCTACTGTGTGTGTTTGTGTGTGTGTACGTGTACGTGTGTTTGTTTGTGTGTGTGTGTTTGTGTGTGTGTGTGTGTGTGTGTGTGTGTGTGTGTGTGTGTGTGTGTGTGTGTGTGTGTGTGTGTGTGTGTGTGTGTGTACGTGTGTTAGAGAGACTGTCAGCAGCGTCTCTGCATTATGTGACTAATTTAGCTGGAGCCGCAAAGAGCCGCGAGACAAAGAAACACGGAACATTGCCGGGTTGGACGGGCCAGGCTGCAGTGTTCATAATGACTGCAGTCCTTCAGGCCCACCAGTGCTGCACATAGGAGCCGTTTACCTTTTATTAGTGTGTGTGTGTGTGTGTGTGTGTGTGTGTGTACGTGTGCGTGTGTGTGTGTGCGCGCGCGCGTGCACGCACGCAACATCAGGGGTAAAAAGTATGCAGCTTACACATGTGGCGGGAGAACGGGGGCGCGCGCACAAACACACACAAGGCAGTTCAAGTCAGTCAGTTTAAGCCAATAAAGTTTAATCACAGCCTACAAAATTACCGTCAGCATATTTAATAAAAACTGAACATTATAATCTTTGATGGAGGATTTATTGTTGGACTGGTGCATTCCTGTGATCTAGGGGTACCTAATAATTTGGCTAGTGAGTGTAACATGGACTCTGCAGCTACATCAGGTCCATTCAATCTGGCTCCACAGGCAAACCTTTTTAATCCTATGACTTGATGGTGATTATCTACTGACTAATTTGTAAACAGATGAATCTAGATTTTCAATTCAATATTTAAAGTGTGTATGATCTAGCGACATCTAGTGATGAAGTGTTAGATCACATCTAACGGAATACACCTAACTCTGTGTGTTCCCAAGCGTCATTTGCCTGCACGCTATGTGTGTTTTCCATTCGGGAAAGACAACACCTTGTGCATTTTCATATTTTCACTTCTATGAAGAGGATTCACGCTCCCTTGCTTTCTGCTGCTTCATCCTCTCATAGAAGTCAACAACATTAACACCGAGAATGAGGGGGAGGCAGCGTCTCGCTACTGTTGCAGTGTTGAGAACTGTTAGGTAGTGTGAGAGTCGGCAACCTTGATGTGCATTTTGTGAAATTGATGATAACGATGATGATGGTTACCAGGAAGTTGCATCATGTAAAACGTTTCATAAAACCAATAGAAACAGTTGCTGCACAAACATCATAAGTTAATATGTTGAACGATGATCAAAGCATTATGATAAATGAGTGTTTGTGTTTGTGTGTGTTGCAGCTTGATCAGGATGATGATGAACTCGTCAGAGAAGATGAAGAAGAAACCACCTAAGGACAGCCTGACTCTGCTGCCATGTTTCTACTTTGTCGAGGTGTGCATGCACACACACACACACACACACACACACAAGATTTTCTGTAGGACTCATCCGTTTTCTTCAATGTCAGCTGATTGTTTCCATGGTAACAGTGGGATTTGTTCTTCTTCCTGTGCCACCCTCCAACTGCCATCTGTGACAAAATCTTTCCCTTTGATTCTTTTCATTTTCAATTCCCACCCTATTTCCGAACTTCTACATTTTTACATATTGAAACAGAGAGGCTAGCGCATAGCTTAACACTTGGCTAGAAGGGGCAATCACAATGCTATCATAGGCTAGGAGAGCCTGACAGAGTGTAACAGGAGTGGGCACATGGCTTATAGTGGCTAACAGATTCTTGGGTGCATCATCATGAAGGAAACTCATTTGATGATTTTCATCTCAACATCTTTGTGTTCTTATTCTGTGCAGTTGCCCATCGTGGCTTCTTCTATGGTGTCTCTATACTTCCTGGAGCTGACCGACGTGGTGCAACCGGCGCAGGTCGGCTTCCGCTGCCACGACCGCGAACTCAGCATGCCGTATGTCGATGGAGGAGACGAACTGATCCCGTTGTTAATGCTGCTGAGCCTCGCGTTCGCAGGTCCAGCTGCCTCGGTAACACAGACACACACACACGCACACGCACACAAACAAACACAATTATTGTTGTCTTGGTTTGTTTGAGGTGAGGTGGGGTCATGATGGAGTTAGGTGGGTTCATGATAGTCAGGTGGGGTCATGATGGAGTCAGGTGGGTTCATGATAGTCAGGTGGGTTCATGATAGTCAGGTGGGGTCATGAAGGGTTTAGTATAGGCCATGATGGAGTCAGGTGGGGTCATGATGTAGTCAGGCTTGGTCATGATGGGTTCAGTTGAGGTCATGATGGAGTCAGGTGGGGTCATGGTGGAGTCAGGTGGGGTCATGGTGGAGTCAGGTGGGGTCATGATGGGTTCAGTTGAGGTCATGATGGAGTCAGGTGGGGTCATGATGGAGTCAGGTGGGGTCATGATGTGGTCATGATGGAGTCTGGTGGGGTCATGATGGAGTCAGGTGGGGTCATGATGTGGTCATGATGGAGTCAGTTGGGGTCATGATGTGGTCATGATGGAGTCAGTTGGGGTCATGATGGAGTCAGGTGGGGTCATGTCGCTGCTCCTGACGGGTGTGTCTGTTATGGTACCAGATCATGCTGGTGGAAGGTTTGATATACTGCCTGCAGTCCAGACTGAAGCTCCACCGAGCAGAAGGAAGCATCAACGCTGGTGGCTGCAACTTCAACTCCTTCCTGAGGAGGACTGTGCGCTTTGTGGGTACGACTCCACCCACTCCCCATTTGCCTGCTACACCTGCTATACCTTCTACACCCGCTACACATTCTCCGCCCACAACACCAACTTCTCCTGCTACAACTGGTGACGGTTGCCCCTGTTCTCTGTGTCCAGGTGTCCATGTGTTTGGTCTTTGTGCGACGGCTCTGGTCACTGACATCATCCAGCTGTCCACTGGTTACCACACCCCGTTCTTCCTCACCGTCTGTAAACCAAACTACACTCAGGTCGGAATATCCTGTGACAAAAACCCCTACATCACTAAAGACATCTGCTCCGGACACGACCAGCACGCCATCGTGGCGGCCAGGTAAGGGGACGTTTCCCTGTTGTTAAAATCCAGACTCCAACCTGGGAGGTTCCAGGGGTCCTTGAGGGAATCGAAGAGGGTCTGGAGATATTTCTGGGAAAGAACCGGGTTGTTAAGCAGGTCTCCAAGGACCTATGAGGGGGGCAGTCACAAATGAAGACTGCTGGATCAATAGACGACCTGATCACCTGATCAGTACATCTCTCCATTGATTTTCTCTTTTTTCTGTCACAACAGGAAAACATTCCCTTCCCAGCATGCAACTCTGTCTGCCTTCGCTGCCGTGTACGTTTCTGTAAGTTCAACTTCGCCGACAGCTTTGAGATATTTGAGGTTTCTTTCAGTTACAACCAAAATGTTTTGTTGTTGTTAGCAACAAGTACGTCAGATAGAAGCTGATAAATCTCTATTATTGTATTATTTCTAATATTGTGTTTCTCCTCTCGATGAATCAGACGTCTTCAGTCTGAGATGATGTCTCACTCTCGTCCCTGCAGATGTATTTTAACTCGACCATCTCAGACAGCACAAAACTGCTGAAGCCCGTGTTGGTGTTTGCATACGCCATTGCAGCGGCGCTGACGGGCCTGACTCAGATTACGCAACATCGTAGTCACCCCATCGACGTCTACGTGGGCTTCCTCATCGGAGCATTCATCGCTGCCTACCTGGTGAGGTCACGACCTCGTCAAGTGACATTTGGATGGTTAAAAACGAGTCCGCTGTGATGTCATACACCCACTCACCTGACAGGAACAATCCTCGTCCCCGACTCTCTGATCACACAGTCCTGCTGTTGTCATGGAGATCTTTATGTTCCTGTTGTCATGACGACTGGTCATGAGCCTCATGTTGCTGTTTCTCCATCAGCTGGTTTTTGTATGAAATACAGGAACAGTTCTTCACCTGATCAACTTTAAACTAAAATATTCACTCGCCTTGTTTCATGATGAAACGTTTGTACGATGGACCAGATCCTTGCGGGCTGACGGACAAACAGAAACATTTGAGACATTTAGTATCAAAATTAGCAGCTGAACTTTTATATTATTTGATATTTTTAAGGTTTTGTGGTCAGTTGAAGAGCTTGTGTTGTTTTTGCATCAGACACTGATGTTTGTTTTTCCTGCAGGCTTTTCACGCTGTGGCCAACTTCAAGTCCTCCGATGACATCACTCTGGTCCCGCACACTTTGCCCCCGAAGGAGGACCCTCTGCGAGCGCTTACAGAGCGAGGACACGAGTCCGTCTACAACAAGGGCCCCGCCTCAGCCTCTGAGAGTAACGATGAGATAGCTGTGGCTCCGGTCCCCATGGACCGGCTGGAGGGCCTGGGCCCCCTGCAGAGGGAGAAGACCTCCATGGGGAGCCTGAAGAGGGCCAGTGTGGACGTGGAGCTGCTGGCTCCTC
Source organism: Macroramphosus scolopax (assembly GCA_901007825.1). NCBI lineage: Eukaryota > Metazoa > Chordata > Actinopteri > Syngnathiformes > Centriscidae > Macroramphosus > Macroramphosus scolopax. Next base: position 24,805 of record CAAKHC010007390.1, read on the forward strand.
GCAGCCCCATGGGGAAGGAGACAATGCTGACGTTCAGTAATACGCTGCCACGAGCTAGCATGAACATCAGTGGGGGACTGGGCGCCAACGAGGAAACGGCTGATCCGGTCCAGCCGGTCCAGAGGCGTCTGAAAGCTGTCCAAGTCCCGATGGACCCCATGCGGTCGCAGCAGCTGGTGTCGGAATGGAAGCAGAAGTCGATGGAGATGAGGGGCCTGACCGCGCAGGATGAGGCTGAGCGAGAGACCAGCGAGGACGGTTCGGAGGTGGGCTCTGTGGGACAAGACGACAGGGGGTCTCAGGTCCCCATCTACCAGCCTGCTGTGCAGTCTGGCAGGGCGGCCTCCAGCCGCAACCCCACTCCACCTCCAGGAGGCGCCAAAGTGGTGGCGACTCCCAGGCCACCTCAGATCCCTGAAGCCGGACCCCCGCCGGTCTCCCCAAAGAGCGCGCTGACTCGTGCCAAGTGGCTGGCAATCCGGGAGAAGACGAGCGGGGATGCGTCAGCTCGCAGTGCCGCGAACCAGCCGAGAATAATGCAGGTCATCGCCATGTCCAAACAGCAAGGCCTCCTGCCGTCCTCGTCCTCAGGGGAGAAGTCGTCTGAAACGACCTCCACCTGCTCCGGCGCCTCCTCCAATACTGACTCACCTCGCCACCGCTCTGCGTCTGAGCATCAACGGGAGGGGGTGGGAATAGTCACAGTGGATGCCCACGCCCCCCACCATCCTGTTGTCCAAGCTGCGCTTGCTACTCAAGCACCGCACATCTCAGGTAACGGGAATCCATGGGAGTGGGCAGGGGCGGGGCCGCCCGGGGACCAACGAGACACCTATGACCTCAACAGCCTTCATCGGGGAGATTCCGCCGCCCACGGTAGCAGCTTCCGACCGCATCGATCCGTCTCGCCTTACGCTGCCAGTGAGCCAGACATGGCTCTGCCCCCACCTCACGCACAGGTGGAGATGTCAGCAGATGCACAGCGCAGGGAAATGGCCATGAGACGCAAGACAGCGCTGGTTCTCTTGGATAGAGAGATTCGAAATCAGATTGAACAGGAGAATTATTATAAGAGTTTTCAAGGACGCAGATTCAAGGATTAGTCTTTACCCTTTCAAAATAAAAGCCTTATTTCGAAATTGGATACTAACAGCACAACACCTGGACAGCAGTGAAGACCGTTCTGTGTTTAATGTGAGGGTGAAGGGACAGGTCTCATCCAGTCTGAAGCTCAACAGCTTTCTGACCACATATCCCGCTCTCATCTGTTCACTGTCAAAGACACAAGACGCAGTTGTTGCTACTCTACTTCTGATTTATTTATATATAGATATATCTATATATAGATATATATATCGACGTCCTTCAGCCCTCATTCAGTGTAGAAATAGTCCGAATTAATCTGAATATGAAGCCTCAGTCATCCAAAGTAGTCGGGTTGAATTTATTCCTCAACTGCAGTTCAACAGACACAAAGAGGAAAAATAATTAACGTACATTTAATCTCAACTGAATCTGAAGTCTAATCTGAGCGACTGACGTTTCGCATTCAGATAATTTATTCAGATATTTTTGTACCAAATGAGGACTTTTGCATTTTATCTCCGTCACGAGTGAAGAATCTTTGTCATGAGAGCAGAAGAATTTGTTTCAAGAGCACAATGAAAAAACAGAAAAGCACTCGGTGAGCGGGGACCTCTGCAAAATCCAATGTAAAGGAAGAAGGCAGATTTTCTCTTTGTTCAATGGATCTACCCCAAAATGTATTGGGTTCCTCCTTTGTTCATGTTACATCCAACACACAGATACACAAACACACAAACGAAGGAGAAATGTAATAACCTCCTCGCTGGAGGTCAGAATAACTCTGGAATAACTTTAAACAAGGACCTTCATCTTCTTCCACCTGCTGATGATTCACCATCTCTCATCAGCTGGTTTGAGCCAAAAGGTTTGATTGTTACCATGGCAACTGTTTTTTTAAGTGCTGCTGAAGTCAGAGACGATTGTAAAACTCTGAAACATGCAACCAAACTGGAGCTGAGCTCGTCGGATGAGCTGATCCCTCTCGGTTCGCAGCAAACGCACCTGCTCATTACCTGCGTCCTCCCTCAGGCTCCGCCTCTTTGGGGCGTGGCCTGTGGAGTTTTTCCCTGACTGGTCGAACTCTGATTGTATATTCACTGGACGAGTGTGTTGTTGCCTTTCTGTTGTGACAGCTCGGTTGCTATGGTGATTGTCAGCATGTTTGTTTGTGTGCTGCCCTCTGATTGGTTGAGGTGGTGAGTGAGAGTAATTATTCCTCCAGGTGTGAATCTGAATGTGTGTTTCTTCAGTAAGGAGTGATGTACGATGACATACTGATAATAATGCTGATATTCAGTATTATCCTTGACTTCAACAGCTTGACTTTACATGTGTAAAAATGTAAACAAGTGACTTTCTGCAGAATGATTTAAAATATATTCTGAAAGAATCAGAAACAAAGAAATTTTGAATTAATTTTAATTTAAAAATCAATCAGCAGAAACACATTTGTATTATTTCAGATTAATCAATGTCAGATTGAAATGAAAAGTTCCCGATTCTTTCTGCTGCAGAATATTTACTCTGTAAATCTCATCCTGATTTCTTCTTCGAAATGGCGAAGAACCGGCGCCGGCTAGTTGGGTGCTGCAGATTATCCCTTTGAAACACGTTGGACTAGTCCTGCCTCTCAGTTTGAGGGAAGCGCTCCACGAACAATAAGTTGTCAGAGTTAATTCAAACGTCACGACCCCGACTGCCTCGATCATACTGGACGTTGGCAACACAGCTTACAAGCTACGTTGGCTTCCTGCGTTTTTGACTCTTTATCCAATCAAACATCGGCGCTGGCAGACGGCGTGTTGTTGATCAGCGCTGTAAATTGGCCCCAAAAAGTGAATCAAAGTTGAACTCTGGCATTGATTTGTTGGCACAAACTGCTTTTTATTTATGATGATAATATCAGCTGATCAGCTAATAAGAATGAGTTTGAAACGTCTTCTTTGACTCCAGCTGGACTTTTCCGACCTGATTTTGTGGGAAGCAGCCAGGATCCAGGACTTCCTGTCAGCTCTGTGACGCTGTGAGACCCGAGGAGAGAAACTGTCTGTACATGAGAAGTATCGATGAAGCCTGCCGTTAATGTATCTGTGTGTCGTTGCACGTGTCAACATGAAACATCTCCTTTACCTACAGAGATAAATGTTTTTAATGTCAGAGATCTGAGAGCAGAAAAAACAGACGAACTCTCAACATTTGAATGTCAAAAACATGAAGCATTGTTTCTCTTGAATCTGTACTTGTGACTGGAAGTGTAAAAAGAAAAATCTGCTGCTATAAAAAGAGTGATGTGCTGATGAAGGATGGATGCTGCATGCTCTGTGGTCGTCACCATCAAACTTCAAGTATCAATTAAAACTTCCTCAAGTGAGTGAATGTTACTTTACTTCTCTTTTATTTCAGTCATGTTGTCTGATCGACCAGATTAACAGATGCTGTTGTAAATATATGAAAAGGGCTGAGATCACGTAAACCACAGCAGTAGCATGTATGAAATGTCTTTAAACAGCAGTTTGATCATTGATTATCAATGACAGTCGGTATCGGAAGATGCCCAAACATAATACGCATTAGAACAAATTGAACATTGAACATTTTCCTCCCTGAAACTGAAACACATGAAGAAGAATGTTGGATGGATTCAATTTTGTCTGATCACACACACAGACACACACAAACCCTGTGTCCTGCACCTTCAGGGCTCATTATACAGTTTCCATGGCAACAGTTTTGATGGTGGTACTGCGATAAGACACACAAACACACGTTCGCCCACTCACTTGCTTGGTTTTCTGACACAAACACATGTTTGACTCAATGTAGGCGTGAGGACCTAAACCAGTTCTAACCTCAGCTGAGGGGCTGCTGTTGACTGCGAATCACCGACACAGATTCTTGTTTATTCTTCTTCCTTGATTCCGTTTGGAGTCTGTGTTCCACAACTGCGAAGGAGTTTGATGTCTAACTGAACAGCTGGTCACCTGACAGGAACAGCGATGGAATCCAAGCTGACGTTTACATCATGTTCAGTCACTAATGAAGGTATAGTCCAGTACTGCACAGGTTGAGCCCAGGGAACTGTAATGTGAGGACACATGTCTGTGATTGACAGTCAATGATGTTTGGGAGGCGGGGTTAAAGGAAACGCCACTGTGCTTACTCTGTGGGCCGCACAGATGCAGATAATAATATTCGTAAGTCAAACTTTTTTGAGCTTCATGCGCCACTCAGAGACTTTCATGGGAATGAATGGAGCCCCACTCTCTTCACACCCTGTAGTGGAAACATGCCCTGCAGAGGGTCTTCACATGGCAGGTCACTGAAGATGGTCCTCACAAAGACAGAAATACAATATAGTGTGACCGAGTAGAGAGACCCACTAAACGTTTCTGATGAGCAGGTTGGCAGCTCACGTAACATCCTCCACCATCAGCGTGTGCATGTGAGAGTGTCTGTGAATAAGGAAACATTGGGAAGCAGTCTGTGTGCTGTTAAGGTAAATAGACGTTATATAAATGCACACACACACACACACACACACACACACACACACACACACACACACACACCACACACACACATCCTCTAATCTCCTTTCTCCCTCTCTCTTCTCTATTTCCTGGAGGCCATCCAGCAGCCAGTGTGTTTCCATGGAAACAGCAACCAGGAATGTGTGTGTGTGGAGCCATTTATCATTATAAAACCTGGTGTGTGTGTGTGTGTGTGTGTGTGTTTTCATGATTGTACATCTTTTATTCTGAAGGAGCTGATCAGTATTCAGTGTGTGCGGTTCAGAGGATGAAAGAGGGAAAACGATCTGATTGGACAGCAGCAGATTCCTGCAGTCTGACACTGTGATCCTCATCATCATCATCATCATCATCATCAGAGGTTTTACAGCTCAATGTCTTTCCTCACAGCCTCCAGCAACATTTAATGATTCTGCACAAGAACAAATATCAGTTATGAGGTTTCAATATCAACTCTGACTGTTTTATAGCAGCATGAAGTGTTTCTACTTCTACTGCAGATGTGTACTATTATAGATCTAATAGTACAGATAGAACTGGAAGTGATCACAGCAGTTGAAGATGCTTCATAGGATTGATACTGTTTACATTAAAACATAAATATAATTTTTACACTAAAATAATATATATTCAACCTCGTGCTGGACGAAGGGAGGACAGCTGTTCAGCTCAGAGAAGGATGAAGAGTAAACCTCTATGACAACTGCAACAGCATCCCCCTGACAACACAATATCCAGAAACATCTCGTTCTGGCTGATCAGCACCGTGGCGTCTCCTGAAAAGGCCTCGCCCACACAGGATGCAGCGTTTGAGTGCCGTCCAGCATCTACAGGGAAACCAGGGAACTGACTCATGTGCAGGGATCACACTGGCAGCCCGGGAAACGTTCAGAACATAGTTTTTATTAAAGTCAATGAACGTACAGCGAGTCAGGCAGCGAAGGCAAACAATCTAGGTAGGTGGAGGAAAAAAACAGAACTCCATTATGCAAGGAAAGTAGTGCAAAGAGGAAACAACAAACTCTGAGGGGAAGGAAAGTCATGCAAGAGACGGGAACTACAGAAAGACGACCATCAAGAGTCTGAAAGGGAACAGACGGGGCAACAAACAAATAACAAGACAGGTGAAGCACATCAGGGCGAGGAGGGAAATGTAAAGGGCAAGAAAAATCAAACTGAGACAGGAAACAAGAGAGGGCAATGTTTCAAAATAAAGCAAGAAATAATGAAAGAGACCTTAGAGTTCAGAGCAAACTACACTGTTACTGTTTCAGGGAGAGATGGAGCTATGACGTGCAGCAGCAGGTTGTTGTACCTCCTCACAACGACGATGGAAGGTCTGTGATCTGCAACCTTCTCCAGGCAACGAAGTGGCGACTCTGCTGCAGGAGGTCGCAAGAGCTGGATCATCACATTTCAAAATAAAATAAAATACATTCCCATTGTATTTGTGTGTATATGTACAGAAAAAGATAGATAAAGTACGTGTGAGTACATGTGATAAACTTTTCCCGCTTCACACTCACAATGCAGAACACACAGGTTAGTTCGTTCATCACTTCAGTGTGTAGAAATAACTTCATTCAATATCAATAGTTTCTTTGTTTTGTGTTTGTGCAGTTTCGTTTGAGACATAAAAAGTTTAAAAGAATATTTTTGGTTTCTATCATTAAAGCCAGATAATGAATGTACGAGCGACACTGACAGTTTGAAAAATAATCTTTATTCTTTCTCACTTTCAACTCATCAGTTTGAAATAATAACAAGAATTAGAAACTTCCTGTTCTGCCCCGTCAAATTAAAACAACAAACCCCCTTCAGTCTGCAGATCAAACAAACTGCTTCATCGCTTCTCTACCTGGATCAATACGTTTGCCTCTGCTGGCCGCTGATTGGACGAGGTGATGTCACCCAAGTGGACCAATCAGGAGCAGACATTCTCACGTCAATCATTCGCAACTTGGCTGAAGGAAGAAAAAAATCAGAGAAAAGTTGTTGTTGACTAGACAACGCTGAACCAACTGGACCCGGGGGGAGACCGTGTTCTGCCTCCCTGCTGACTCTGACTCTGGATCTGGATCTGGTTCTGGATCTGGATCTGGGTCTGGGTCTGGGTCTGGTTCTAAACCTTATTGTGGTTCTGGTTCTGAGCCTTGTTCTGGAACTGTTTCTGGTACTGATACTGGTGGTTCTGGTTCTGGTTCCTAGCCTCGTTCTGGTTCCTAGTCTGGTTCTGGTTCTGGTTCTGGTTCTGGTTCTGGTTCTGGTTCTGGTTCTGGTTCTGGTTCTGGTTCTGCTGGTTTCACAGGTCCCCCTGGTTCGCGAAGACGCCGGCCTCCCAGCGGAGAGCTCGCTGGTTTTTATGTCGAATGACTCGAGTTGATTCAACAACCTGGAAACATTTGATATCACATCCATTCTCATCACTTGTTGTTTATTTGCTTGTTGGTTGACTATAGATTATCTATTGGTTTGTGATGCAGATGAAATGCAGACGTACCTCGTTGTTGACGGCGTCAATGGGCTGGATTCCTGCGTACTGAAACCGAAACAGTGTGTCATGTGACGATGAGGTCAAACGGGTTTATGGATCTCCAAAATGTTTCCATCCTGACAGTTCAAATACTCACTGAACTCTCATCCAGCTTCTGTTTGACTCGTCTCTCCTCGAAGTCCTGCAGCAGCGTCTCTGTCAGGCCTCTGATGGGGGGGAGGTCAGTCCGGACCGCAGCCAGGGGGGAGGAGGAGCAGGAGGGGGTCGAGGTCCAGGGCTGAGCGGTAACCAGGGTGACGGAGGACAGACGCACAGAGGGACGGGGGGAGGAGGAGGACAGACTGCGGGATTTATCTGAAACAGCAGGAAGGAAAGTGAGACATCATCTGGAAAATATTAAGTTTGACATTAAACTCTTCGGCAGCTTCACATGTCAGATCCACAACAAAAACAGTGACGGAGTTTATTCATATTATAACTTATTGTTGTGTATTAATATGAAGGAGCAAAGCTTTGAATCAGAGTCGAGTCACATCCCTGCTTCTATCAGCTGATCCAAAGATAAACATCAGCTGACACACACACACACACACACACACACACACACACACACACACACACACACACACACACACACACACAGGGCGGAGCCAAAGTGGTTCAGACTGAAATATTGTTTCAGGTTGGTTTGTTTCTGTTACTCTGCTCAGTCTGTCGGGGACAGTAAAGTTATTGATAGGTGATTGATGGACTGTGTGGTGACTCTCCTCTCTCTGATGAGTCTCATGTTCCTGCTCGTCTTGTCCTCACTGACTGCTCGGTTACTGATTACACAAACTGCAGCTTCTCATCCTGAACCCGCTTCAGCTCCTGGACTTTGGTCCTTCTCTGGCTTGGTTACTCATTCTCCTCAGTTTATAGGTGAACAACAGGCAGCATGTGAATCCAGTAAATCCAAGTCATCGATCGGACCCAATTCTGCTGATTCCATTCAAATCAATACTGTAGATCTGATAATGAAGATGTTTACAACCATAGAGAGCAGGAGGTGCAGTGAGGAAACACCAGGTAGAGGAACATTAAGTGACTGTGGAATGTTTGGAGGAGGAGGGGGGGGAACGCTCCGAGAAGTTTAATTTCTGATTTTGGAAACAATCTGCAAGAGTCAAACATCCTGACTCTACTCTATAGTTTCCCTCCGTCATGGTCTTTAATGTACAGGGCAAAAAGGACGACTCACCTGTGATTGCAGGGGGGTAGAACTGACTGACAGCCATCTTGGATGCCTGTTCCACCAGAGGAGCTGGAGAGAAGAGCCTCTCCTCCCTGGACTCCCTCAGCTCCCGCAGCTCCTGCTCCCGTCGCAGAGACTCCTCGATCTCCTTCTCCAGGAAATCTGGGGCTCCTTGTCCTCTGGACTGCAGGCCGGTGGACTCCAGGTTGTCCCTCCAGGACCGATGAGTGGACGAAGTCGTATCACGAGGAGTCCAGGAAGAGGAGGAAGAAGCTGGTGTGTCCCCGACCTTCCAGTCCCTGCTGATGATAGAGGAGGGACCAGAAGTCAAGTGACTGATGTAGTGTTCGGTCTCTTCAGAGTGTCGATGAGGGCAGCAAGGCGACAGAAAGACTTCGGCCTCTCCAGACTCAGATGTTTCTCTTGTCTTCTTGTCCTCGTCCAGGCTCTTGATGTCTCGTAGCTCCTGTGGAGGATTCCAGCCCTCCTTCCTCTGGTTCTCCTTCTTGATGTCTTGCTGGAGAACGAAACTGACTCGGTTCTTCTCTTTGGGTTTGATGGTCACTAGCGGCGACTGCAGACGTTTGGTTTTGATCTCGACCATTTCTGAGAGGCTGTCGCTGTGCTTCAGGCCTCGTGAGCGTCGCAGGTTCTCCTCACGTTCCTGAACTAACCGTATTTCCCTTTCTATCGGCGTCTCGTAGTCGCCAGTGGTCTTGCCACTTCTGCTATCTTGCGGAATTTTGTCATCCAGCACACCTTCATCACTGGCGTAGCCACCACCAACCCCCAACGATAGCTCCTCTAGGCCGGAGTCCGAGTAATCGAGGGTGCTGCTCAGACTGTCCTCACTCCAGCTCACTGTCACCTTCCTTAATGCAAAGGTCTCATCATCACCTGACGGCTTATTCATCATGATATCTTTTCCCACCGTCATATCTGTCCCCTGCTGCCAGGACACATTAGCATCCGGTCGCATAGGCGAGTTCAGATGTGTATTTGAAGACTTCAGAGGGTTGATGAGGGCGTTCCGCCTGTCCTGCTCCAGCTTCAGAAACTGCTGTCTGGCGGCGCTGAAGTTGATCTGGTCTCTGTCAATTGTCCCGGGCTCTGCAGGACGGGGAGGTTCTGACTTGAAGGTGACAGGACGATAGGTCAAGCTGAAACCTTCTATCAGCATGTTCGTAGACCTGCTGATATCCAGATCCTGGTCCTTCGACACTGGGTTCTTCTTTGGTGCTTGGCTGCGAATGATGTTCTTCCTCAGCTGCATCTCCTCAGCTTCCCCGACCACCTCAACGTCGTTCTTTGCGTCAAGTTTGTACTGTGAGTCTCCATTGCTCTCTACAAACAGACTCTCTGGCTTCCTGCTGCTTGTGTAGGTCTGCAGTTTAAAGGCTCTGTCTTCCTTCAGAGTCGCCATTTGAGCCTGCCGCTGGGGTGAGATCATCCATGCTTCGTTCCGCTCCGCCTCAGGACTTGTCGGATCTTCAACAAAGGAGTAAAACCCGCAGGGAGAGCCTGAGCAGCTGCTGGGACTGCTGGGATTGCTGGGGCTGCTGGAGCTGCTGGGACGCGACCCATCGCTGCTGTTCCGTCCATCATGAGACACAGTGATCTGCCGGGCCTTGACCACCACGTCTGCGGCCCCATCACCCTGCTGGGAGGAGACGACCACTGAGGAAAAACTGCGAGAGATGGAGACGCTATCGAAGGTGAAGACTGAATCATCGTCTTGGGTTGGGCCAGCGATGGTGCGCAGGTCAGATTGCTGCAGCAGGGGGGACAAGGGCTTCAGCACCCACCTCCTTGGGATGCTGTCCATGGCTGCAGGGGGCGCTGAGGAGCCGGCGGCGGGCGGAGGCTCTGGTGGAGGAAGTTGCTGAACAGAACTCGATGTTTGGAAACTCTGCAGATTCAGTACATCCTGACGGTCAGTTGAGAGTCTCTGTAACGACAGAGAGGACATTACTAAGGAGACCATAGAGAGGTTGTTACTATGGACACAGTAGACAGGTTGTTACCGTGGAGACAGCAGAAGAAATGTTACAATGGAAACAGAAGAGAGGATGTTACTATGGAGACAGCAGAGAAGACGTTTCTGGAGACAGCACAGAGGATAAGTTTGTTTCCATGGAAACTGAACTTTGTTGCCAGTTGTTCTTTATGGTTGAGATTGATTGTGAAGGAATGTCAATAAAGTTTTATTGCAGCTAAACAATCACTGATAACAGAGTTTATAACATTACTCGGGAAACCACGTGCCAGCCCAGGAAGCTCAGGTGCACTGACATCTGACAGGTGAACCTGAACTTCAGGTGCATGTGTCAGACGTGAGATAGGAAGCGGGACAGACGGGAAATTGGCTGAATGACATCAGCAGAGCTTCTTCCGTCAAAATGACGGATATTTATATCGTGAGTTTCTTTAACTCGTTTCATTGATAGATGCCATCTTAAATGGTCATTTGAGTGTTGAATCTTTTTCTGATCAGTTATTAAAGATGGAATCAGTAGATCAATAACTGATAATGAAATGGATCAGACCCTGGTCAGAATGTGTGGTTCCTTTAACGATCTGTCTGTTACCAAATTATGTTTACTTAATACTAAATGAAATGTATTCCTCTAAGATTTTGAGTGAAAACTTGACGTCAGTTTAAAACGTAATGAGATGCTTCAACTCTTCATGTGACTTCAGTTGAACTCAGTGAACTGAAGGTTTGAAGTTCAGTCTGCAAACACTGCCTCATATTGTCAAAGTAAAGTTTCATGAGTCTCATCTTCATTTGTCGTTCTGTCACAACAAACCAAGTCAGGCAGGAAACTGGATCGATGAGTAGAGGACGGGTCAAAGAAGAAGCTAAAGGACTGATTCGTGATTCTTCTACGCTGGAGGTCTGCGATCTCTCAGCGCTTTTAGAGTATTTGACATTAAAGGAAATGAGTTCATCAGTGTCCTTCATCTTTATTAAAAGAGCCAACGAGTCGTCTCTACACATGGACGTGTGTTTTCATCAAAGAGCCCCATAGCACAATGCATGCTGGGAAATCTGCAAGTGTGTTTATCATGTCTAGTGAACTCTACAGCATTGGTCAGCTCACTAAAGTTACAACCCTGAAATGATCAGAAAACCAGTTCGATCAACTTGAAATCCAAAAGCAATATATTAATGTGAGGATGATAAAGAAAACAACATTGTAATAAATATCTGTTGGATATTTCTCGGTGAGGCCTTTCGTTAGCAGCAGCAGTAGCATGCATGTGTGTGTGTGTGTGATAAGACGCCCCTCCTGCAGTCTGACGCTGCTGTCAGCTGATAACACTCGTCTGCCGCCCACAAACACACACATGAAGCTCAACACCAGCGGCAAGGAGACAACACAC
>CAAKHC010007390.1:36555-107214 GCA_901007825.1 Macroramphosus scolopax
TGTGTGTGTGTGTGTGTGTGTGTGTGTGTGTGTGTGTGATAAGACGCCCCTCCTGCAGTCTGACGCTGCTGTCAGCTGATAACACTCGTCTGCCGCCCACAAACACACACATGAAGCTCAACACCAGCGGCAAGGAGACAACACACAGGAGGTCAGAGGTCAACATCTGGGTCAAATTAAAGGATAAAACATGAAACGACCACCAATTACAACAGTCCGTCCAACACTTCCTCCCTCCAGCGCCCCCGACAGGACAAACTTTACATGTAGGTCATGACTGATCAACAAACACCAGTCAATCATGAATCAATTAGCTTACACCGGCGATGATTAGAGCACAATTATAACATGAATATAATGTAATTACAACATGATTAAAACATAATTATAACATGATAATATCATCATCATAACATGATTATAACATAACCATAACATGATTATAAGATGATTTCAACATAATTAAAACATGATTATAACATAATTATAACATCATTATAACATGATTATAAAACATCTAACGAAAACAAATCGAGGAGAATTGGATCTTTTCTCTGCTGCTTCTGTTCATGTTGAAGTTTAGTTGATATCATCAACATGAATATGTTATTAGAGATGATTTTTGTTGTCAAATATGAATCTTGTTTTTAAAGATGAATCATGTTTATAATTCCTGCTGTTACAGGTTTGATTTGGTATCTATATAGATTTTCTTACCTCAGATCAGTTTCCAGACGCAGACTGAATGAAAACTGACTAATGTGGCAAAGTTCAGCTTCTATCATACAGAGGCTCCACCCCCTGCACATGACCCCGCCCACCCTGACACACACTCACACACATACACACATACACACTCACACACTCACACAATGTCTGCCTTACCTGGGTGGACTTGGAGTAAAATCTGTCTGAACCTGACAAAGACTCTGCCCCTGTGAACAGATCTGCATATTTTTTTGGTCCAAAGGTCACTTAAGGTCAAAAAGTATGGCATCCCACGAGGAACAAATGTCACTAATTGGACTAAACAGAGTAACTTGTGAAGCTTTCAGTCACATGTGTTGTCATGGAAATGATTATTTAATGACTGTATGGTTCACATGAGTATTCTCTATTATAATCGGGATATAATACACTGATGGAGGCCACAACATGTTGTGGGGACATCTGGGAATACTGGCAATGTCGAAGAGCTTTTGACAAAGGAAACAAAACATTTACACATAATCGGATATCTCCAACTACAAATATAAAAGTGAGGCGTTTTTGTGTCAGAAAAAGCTGGTTTCATTCGTTCACCTGTCACATAGATGATGAATCACATTTATCTTTCTGTTTCAGAAGATGATCAAATCAATTAAGTCCCCCGCGATCAAATCAGGAGCAAGCTTTTAAATTAGACTGATATACTGACTCCATGAGCTGCAGCTTCATCCTTGTGTCTCCTCTTCCTCACCTACTGACTTCATAAACATAACTTCCTCTTCATTACGCAGGTTGTAATCTGCTGCCCCCTGCTGGTCGCAAACACTCCGCACCACTGACAGATTGATGACGTCATCACTCACCTTGAGGTCCTGATCCAGACTGTGACAGAGAACCTGCCAGGGAGCCGTATACCTGAACATCCTGGTCTCAGACAGTCCTACTGGTTCTTGTCTGGATGGTGATGAAGATGATAAAGATGAGGTCGCCTGTCAGACCAACACAGGAACCAATCACCATCCACCTGAGGGGGACATTCTGATTAAAGTCCTCAGAGAAGCGGAGACGATCTCTTCAGTCAGGAAGTAAATTTTTCAGTGAGCCGAAGCTTCACATTGACTCAACAAGAGTAAACTGATCAATAATCAATAACTTGCTCACTTGATCTTCTCACTTGCATTATTGCAAATTGTAGATTATTATCATCATAGTGTCGGGAATTATTTATTAGTTTTCATATCGTACACTTTCTTATGATCATAAAGTGTCTTATGATTGTAAAGTGTCTTATGGTTTTGGGTCTTATCATTGTGGTTCTTATCGTGTCATGTGTTTTATATATAGTAATTCATCGTAGGCCAGTCATATTGCGTCCTGTAATATCATTATTTACTGGATCATATTATATCGTATCGTATCCTCTGTTATTGCTTATTTTGGTTTGTGAACTCCGACGTTGAATCATAAGATATGTATTTAAACACGGAGATGATGGCGGGCAGATGATGAAACGGCAGTTAACGAAAGTGAAACTGACTCCGCCTTCTTCACTTCTCAGTTTGACATTTGACATCTTAAATCTCAAGTTTTCTGATGTCTACCTGGTTGGAGAAATTGTTTCTGAACTTGTTTAATAGCTGCAGGTGAAACACAATAAAACATTAGATAAGAAGAGAAGACGGAGGAAGTAAATGGAGAAATTGTTAGCCTGCTAGCTAGGCTAATTCTACCCCGCCGTTTCTTGTCCCGCCTTCCGTAGGCCTCAGGTGGGTCATCCTGTTATTTGTTTTTACAAAAATCAGTTATGTCAACAAACATTTGGCATCATCAGACAACAATGTGTTTACTGTCCATCACGGTGGGACCGACAGCAGCATCCAATCACATCATCTGAATGTTTGAGATGGGCGGGCCCAAGGCACATTTCATAACATCACTGACTTTATTTTGAAATGATTATCAGATTATCAATCAATTTCTCGTCTGATCAACCGAGAGTAGAACAAATGGTGATGATGATGATGTGACACAGGTAAGAAAACAGACGACACAATTTACAGAATATAAACTCACCCTGCAGGTTCAGCTGCCCAGCTGATGGACGACTGACAGTGTGAGTGTGTGTGTTCAGTATGTGTGTATGTTCAGTGTGTATCCGAGTGTTTGTCGTTCAGTGTGTGTGTGTGTGTGTGTGTGTGTGTGTGTTTGTGTTGCTGAGCAATGTAATTTGTCAGGAATGTTGCTGACCAACAGAATCACACAATGACTGACCACGCCCACCACACAGACACAGACAGGCACACACTCACACAAACACACATGCATACACACACACACACACACACACAAATGTTTATATCACTTCAGAGGACATTTCATAGACCGACATTCGTGCCCTGAAAACTGAAACATGGAAATCAACAAAACCTTACGTCTAAAAAACTTTGTTTACTTGTTGTTTTTGTCCTAAAAGGGAGACGAGATGAGATATTAAAGTAGACTGACACACTCACTGTTGATCACATGAAGTTCTACCTTTTTTATTTTCACCTTATGTGTGGGAGCATTAAATGAAACTCTTGCTTCGTGTGTAGCAGGATGAGTTGACATGTTGATGATGGTGATGACTCCTGCAGGCGGCGCCACTCAGCCTCTGTTGCCAGGTTACCATGACAACAGCTTCTGCCCCACTGCAGAGCTGCCTGTTAGGACCTTTCAGCTCAGAGACAAACGTGATTCACGACATCAATGAGTAAAGCGTTTGTCTCCTCTGCTCTGTGAGTGTTGACACCGCCAGGCTGCAGTAGTTCAACAGGAGGAGAAGCAGACACATAAATAACACAGCATGAATCTGCTGAAGATGAAACTGTTAATCATGGCGCACATTATTTACTCAAGCTGAAGCACAGACTGAAAAGTGTAAGAAAAGAACCTGGTGAAGGTGAAGAACTTTTTTACTTTAAGAACTTAACTGAAGAAGTATTGAGTAGCTATGGCACTTTTTTCTCTTCAGTGATATTTAAGATCTTCAAAAAGTTGAATTGCATCTACGCCTGTAGACATAAGAGGTTTCTACCAGACTACATTAACCTTGATAGTGACGAACATCTGACTGCTGAGTGGTCAGAGGGCAACAATGAGGTGGAGACATGTCCTGACGGAAAGAAGCATGAAAATGTTCACTGATGTTTAGACTCAACACAGGAGGTAATGTGATGTGATGGAGACTGATGGAGGTCATATGACCTGCAAACAAACAAACAAAACAACAGACGAGGTCACTTGAGTTCAGCACCGAGTCGACTCGTCTGTCAGGTCACTTTTATTTAGTCGTTTATAAAACTCAACAGAAGCGGAAGATTCTCCCAGAAACACTCGCTGAGAACGAGAAGCTGCAGAGAAACTTACAACAGCAAAGAATTGCAACTCTACAGTTAGTTCATCGTGTCAGATTCGAGAATATCATGAGGTCAAAGGTTACAAATCTCAGGGTCGCAGGGGCTAATGCTAATGCTAATGCTAATCATCACAAGACGACAGGAAACATGAGGGATACAAAAGTAAAAAGGCTTCAAGAAAAATAAGAAAGAAAGTTTTATAAAAACAGATGAGAATGGAGGAACAGGAGATGATGTCATGTAGTTTGGGGTGGGGCTGGGGCAGTGGGTGGAGTTTAGTTCTTCTCCATCTTTATGATTTGATTTGGAAGCAGCGCCCCCTACAGGCTCACATGATGCTGCAGCACTTACACGGCTGCTTCTCTTTCTTTATCTCCATCGCTCCTCCCTGGTTCTCCCCTGCCGCCTCCCCCGCCGTCTCACCCGCCGTCTCCCCGTTCCTCGCCACAGTCATCTCTGGGGGTTTGATGGAGGTCGGAGGAGCTTCTGTCTGAGCGCCAGCGGCGTCCTTCCCATCTCCTGGTGATGTTTTTCCATCGGCATCCTCGATGAGCACCAGCTCTGCCTTCACCGTCCCCTGCAGGCCCAGGACCTTCTTGGTCTCGCCTTCGTCCTCCACATTCTGATATCCCATGAATACCATGGTGACGGGTTTCTCTGCGCTGGCCTCAGCCAGGCTCGGCTGGACTTCTGAACTCGCCTCTAGCCCTTCGACCTCTGCTGCAAGCTCAGGGAGCTCCAACCCCGTCTTCTCGAGGACCTCTGGCCTCGCCTCCACCAGGACCTTTGGCCCTGCCTCTTCCAGGACCTCTGTAGGCTGGAGCACGGTCACTGTGGTGACTGTATGTGACGTCATTGAAGCCTCCTCGGCTTTGTGGATGAGCTCCTCAACCTCAGACGAGCTGAGGAGGTGGACGCCATCATCACCGTTCATCTCATGGACCACTGAGAGACAGAGACAGAACCAGGATCAGAACCCGGCTGACTACATATTGTTTTCTAAAATCTCATCTTCAGAATGTATTTGGGTTTTACATTCTGGAGTTTTTTTTAAATTCTGTCTTTTGCCTCTTTCAGCTCAAAGCTCTTTGGCTCTTTAAAAGCACCTCTAAATTATATATTAATGCCTAACGGGGTCAAATGTCACCAACCAGGTCACATTTGATGACATCACCTTTCTGCTCGTCCTCGTAAACTTTCACCCCTTGATGGGAGAAGTCGATGGGAAGTTTGGTGTGAGAGGACAGAACTTTGGTTTCTCCCGTCACTTTGTCCCGCTCTACTGTTATCTCCACCGAGTACATCGCTGGGGGTCAGAGGTCACACAGGGTCAACACAGAGAAACGGAAACGCACACACACACGCACAAACATACACACACGTGTGGGTTCTATCGTTCAGTTAGTCAATTATTTTCTAGAATACCCAAAACTGATTGAAGGTTGATCAGGATCCACTTTGAGTTCATATAACGACTGATTAGCTTCGTCTAGGATGTTTGTGTGTGTCTTAAATTATTTTACTTTCATTCTTCTGTTCCACTTTACTTATAGAACTTTGGGCCTGTTGTTTTTGTCTTTTTATATTTCAAACAGGTGAATCTCAAACATTGTATAATATTAGATTGACCTAAAATAAATGTGAATATATGTGATGGAGGCAGACAGACAGACAGACAGACAGACAGACAGACAGACAGACAGACAGGTGTTAGAGACAGTAAGGTGGTTAAGTTTTACACATCAACACGTTGACCTGAGCTCTCGACATACGCCGACCTCTGACCTTCGAACAGATGCTCTGCTGACCTCTCCAATTAAAGGGACAGTGTGTGATATTTAGGATGGATTTTGTTTGTTTTCATTCGTGTACAATCACCTGACACTTATAATCATTGTGTTTTCGTTAGCCTACAATGAGCTGTTTACATCTACATAGGGAGCGCGTCCTCTTCCACAGCTGTTTACAAGTCAGGAAGTGATGATCGTCCTTTTCAACTTGTTGTTTGTTGTCCAGCAGACGGCCATTTTGGCTGCTATGTTTTTCAGCCGCCAATCAGAAATGACTCACTGACTGTCGTTCCTTCTTCTCAGACTCACCTCTCTTCATCTCCTCGGTCACGTCTCTCGCTTTGTTCATTCGAGGACTTTTGTGAACCTTGACCTCTGCAAGGGCTCATGGGAAAAAAGGAGGCGGGCAAAGAGACAGAAAAGAGTAGACTGAAGCTGTGAGTGTGAGGTCATCAGATCACATGACTCCATGCTCCAATCAGACTCATTGATTTCTGATCACTGATTACCAAAATGTTTCTACTGTAAATCAGACAGCTTGGATTACTAATATCTGATCACGTGAAACTGGGTAGTTTAAACTGATAACTATAATCCGAGTACTGTATATTGAGTCTAGTAACCTGATTACTGCAATTGGGATTACTGATGTCTCAATACACTAGACTAGTGTGTACCACTGTGTGTACCACTGTAATCTGACTACAGCAGTCAGATTATTGTCATCTGTTTAACATAATCTGAATACCGTAATCTGTTAAATGTAATGTGAGAACATCAATCTGATACCTGGAGTCTTGTACAGAGGTAGAATGATCAGACCACTGAATTCTGATTTTATGAAATTAAATTCTGTTAACTCATTCCTGTAATCTGATTACTGCAATAATCTGACTGTAATGTGAGTTAAGTACTGTAATGAGACTAATCTAACCAGATTACTGTAATCTGACCACTGAGAACTCAGTAGAACTCAGTGGAGTCCAGCAGAGCCTCACCTTCAACTATCTGACCTGGGGCTTCAGGTCTGTCCTGCTGATGGATGCTGTGACCTTTGACCTCTACAGCTGATCAGAGACACACAGTTAGAAGAAGAAGGGAGACGTTTGTGTAAACACGTGAAGAAAGTGAAAGACAGAGGAAGAAGAAATGTACCTTTAACTGATCCTGATGTCACCTGGAAACAAAGAGAGAACAAACATTAAGAAACAAACATCCAACACACACACGTGTCCACCAGTCAAAAGTTTTGCTGGCACGCGAACAGGCTGCAGCAACACAAATGACCAACAACATACTGATCATATTTTGCTGACAATTGTAACCTGAATAAGGTAATCTGACTACTTTAATCTGGTTACTTCAAAGTGTCAACTAATCAGACTCCAGCTCCAAAACAGTCATACCCAGTAAAACATGGCAGCAAGAGTGTTTGTGAGTGTGTGTGAGTGTACATGTGAATGTGTGTGAGTGAGTGTGTTAGTATACTCACTGTGGTGTGTATTATGCTCTGACTCACACCTTCAGTCTCCAGATTGACCAGTTCCGTCTCCAACCTGCAAGCAGACACAATGTTTGAATTAAGTCTTATTTTTATGAAAATACACATTTCACACCAATTATAACGACATCACATGATACAAATATTTGACTAATTTGATAATCAGATTAGACTGTTAAAGGGGAGCTTCAGGCTCCTGGTTTGATATTCATCCAGAGTAAAACAGATTAGATGAATCAGATTAGACCTGTTGATGGTGTCCTCCAGGCTCCTGGTCTTGGCCTCATCCTGCTCCAGTTGTCTCTTCACCTCGTCCTGTTCGGGTCCATCAGAGGACGCTCCATCCAGCAGCCATCGCTCCCTCAGAGCCTTCGACTGATCAGAAACAGGAAGTATAATCATAGTCATGGCCAACACGTAACTTTGATAATTTTGGGTTCTCGATTCTGATGAACTGTTGATCGCCATGGGTTCCTCCCGTAGAGGAAGGAGCTGTGGTTAACAGGGTAGTAAACAGCTATCTGCCGCTGAGACAGTCAAAAGAGAAGGACGATTGGACCAATATAACCCGGCAGACAGAGACACAACTCCCATTAAATGATAATGTTGCTCCATAACTGCTGGATATGTAAATCGGAAACTGTTTGCTAACAAGTTTCATAAAATAAATCATGATGATGTCACTCCACTTCTTTCTGCTGCCACCAGGTGGACAAACATCAGCAATTGCAAATTGAAATTGTAAAATCTCAGGTGGGCGGTTATGTAGATAATTCTGAATGTAATATTTATTTAATGATAAAAGGTGGTTTCTATGGAAATGTTGCATTTGTTATTATCTAACAAACATAAAATTAATCTGCAGTTTGCTTCCCTGTTCTTTGTCTTGCAGGACAACCTTGTGTCTGTCCTCCAGTCATCACTTTCCCTTCAGACCTTCACCATCAGCTGTGGCATAAGACCAGAAGATGTTTTCGTCTGAATGTGTCATGTGATCCAACAGCTGTCTGTTTAAAATAGTTTGCAGTTTATTTTAAAGCAGCGGCTGTGAGTCGCAGCGTTTCTGTCGTTCCTCCGTTAAAACCGGTGGATATTTTTAATCTGCAGCTGTTCACATTCTGCAGCTCAGAACCGCTTCACCTCTGGACTGTCGGGCCCCGAGGCCGGCCCCCATCTACACTGAAGACCAGGAGTGGCCTGGTGCCTGATTGGCTGAGAACGGTCTGGCTCAAACTAATACCCCAGCTGAATGAACTTGTGACGCTGCTTGTTGAAATGACCCATGAAGAGGTGTCACCATGACAACAGTCTGTCTGTCTTTGAGTCTCACCTTCAGGTGTTGCAGTGCTCTTCTGTCGTCCTCCAGCTGACGCTTCTTGTTCTCGATCTCTGTCTGCCATTTCCTCTTCTCCTGAGGCATCATGGGAAACAGAGTCAGACTGTGATAACATCACTTTTGTGTTCAGCTGACACTTAAACAGGTCAAAGAGCTTCAACATTCAGTTCCACGTATGAGTCAGTGAAAACACTTCATTGCCCTCCTCTTCTTCCCTCCAGTATCAATATCTTTACTGATACTCGAATATTCAAAGGTATTAAATCACTTCCCACCATATGTGAAATATTTGTTATTGCAGTACCAGCCCTCAGTGCGTTTGTGTGCGTGTGCGTGTGCGTGTGTGTGCGTGTGTGTGTGTGTGTGAATCAATAAATACATTACTGTGGGGGGGCTGCAGGTCTGAACTATCTGATGCAGAATATCATTCACATTTATGTGATGATATCATTTTGTTTCCTGTACGTGACTGTGTGTTAGTACAACTGTGACACACACAGGGAGACGTCCCTGTTGCTGTCCAGTAGCATGAATTAATGAATGTGACCATGAGATAGAGGTTTTATTCCTGGAATAGTCAGTTGCACGGCTTTAACAATTCAATTTACTTTCTATTCTGCAGATTCTTGGTGATGCTCTGGACTGTCCAGACGTTTCCTGAACAAAAGCTTTGTGCTTAATTGATGAAACTAGATCAGCCTCCTCTCTGAACACAGACACATGTGGGACTAGTTAATAATCAGTAGTGTTCGAATGTGGGTCCATTTGTCCCTTTTCATCCTTTATAGCGTGTGTGTGTGTGTGTGTGTGTGTTACTGGACTCACTGCGATCAGCTGCAGGCGATCAGTTCCACTCGTCCTGTTGGACACAAACAACACAATGACAGAAACCACAGTCTCATTAAAGGAACATTTCACCATTTTATACAAGTTGTGGGTTTTGATGCGAATCGGGCGGAGTCAGTAAGTGTTCACTCCACTGCCACTAGGTGGTGACACCTGAAACATGAGGTCATTGGGTGTGGGCGGGGTCGGGCTTCAGCCTAATGACAGAAACACTGCAGAGCAACTGAAGCAGGGCGATCTGTCACATTTTACCTGGCTAGCTGATCATGACTTACAGGATGAGGAATATAACCACAAAATCATTGATTGAATTCTATGAAAATCTTTACGTCGACAATGTGATGGTGTCTTTTCTCCAAAAGCTGTTTGTGTTTTGTCATTTTGAAATAAATGTGTTTGTGTCGACCTGCTGACAGGAACAAGCTGATATTAAATTGAAATAAAAGATGAATATTGAAGTAAAATTTTCTCAAATACTTCTGCCCAACCATCTGAAGGGAGGTCACGTGACATCCGCTTCAATTAGAGCATCAATGAAAACTTTTCTGTCATCACATAATTCATTTGTTCACAAACATGTGATTTTCATTCCCCATCACTTTAGATTTGGCATTGATGAATTGAAATAAACATCGGATGATTTAAATTGAAACTTATAACCAATATGTTGATGATCAGTTGCTGAACTTTAAACAGGCAACAAGCAGAAATCCTCAAGTATGACTGAGCAGAATACTGAGGCAAGCTTGGCTTTTATTGTGACACACAGCCGGAAGCCGTTGTACCTAATGTTGGGAGTTTGATAGTATTGATCCAAAAATCAGGACCCCAATTGCAAAAACTGATCAATATGTAATTAAAAAAAAAAAGGTCATTGATGAGGAATTGGCTGCGGCGTCTGCTTCCGCCCAGGAATTTAGAGCCCAGAGTCAATCACTCCGCCGAGGTTCACTGTCTCTCCCCTCTTTCACACACCTAACACACACGCACACGCGCACACACAGAGATACACACTCACACACATCCGCAGTGACACTTAAACTCACAAACATCCGTCACCAGCAGCCGCAATGAAGCTGTTTTTTTTCTGCGTCTGTGCGGTGATTTTTGCGCAGTTTCCAGACAATTAAACGCCTGAGTCAGCAGCGCTCTGAGGTACTGATGCGGCATCATGACGACACACAGCAGCAGGTTCACGTCAAGTCCCCATCTACGTCACAAACTGTCCCAAAAGCACAAACAACAAACAAACAAACACTGGAAGAAGAAGAATTTAAAGGACACTCACTCCATGTGTGACAGATCAGTCCGCTACACCCCGATCATCTGATGCCCGTCCAGACCGGAGCCACGCCCACCGCAGTGGGATGGGGGCTGCGGGATGTTTCACAATAAAAGCTGTAGTGGTTTCAGGACAGGAAACAGACCATTCTTTCACATTAATGTGAACAGCTGGTTTTGGCTTGTTCTGATGATGTTGTTGTTGATCCAGTAGAGGGCAGCAGAACACTGCACCCGTCCCAACAAGTGGGCCTGACAATCACAATAAGTAACACTAATAGGCGGCATTAGTAAAACAAAGATGACACAGTGGCAGGGGACAGTGAAGTGGTGGTGGTGGT
The DNA here is from genome assembly GCA_901007825.1 of Macroramphosus scolopax. NCBI lineage: Eukaryota > Metazoa > Chordata > Actinopteri > Syngnathiformes > Centriscidae > Macroramphosus > Macroramphosus scolopax. The sequence goes on from CAAKHC010007390.1 coordinate 47,757, forward strand.
TGGGGGGGCATCAGAGTGGTCAGGCGGCCAGCGGAGAGGGATCTGGGATCGGTGGGGGATCTGGGGGAAGATTAATATAAACTACCGTACACTAAAAGTGTAAATAAAATCGCAACGGAAACGGACTGGTGAAACGTCTAGAACGTTCATCGTCTATATTGTCATACTATACATTAAAATCAATTACTGCATCATTCATATAAAATCTCATTTTCATAATAAATACTCACTGAAGACATTCCGTTAAAGGGAGACTTTTATTTTGAAAGAGAGGAGTTGAAATTAGTGTTTCAAAAGAAAAATAAGCCAACATTATCTGTGTGTGTGTGTGTGTCTGCGTGAGTGAGTCTGTGTGTGCATGTGTTTGTTTATGTGAGTGAGAGTGTGATTGACTGTGTGTGCGCGGGTGTGTTTGTGTGAGCGTTTTGTTTGTGTGAGTGAGTGTGTGCAAACATAATACAAATACTGAGTTATAAAAACTTTATGGCTTTAAATGCATCTCAGATTTCAAATACTCAATATTGAGCTGATGATAAAGAATTCAAGTTATCATCATAAGTTATTAAAGCTACGACAATAAATTCTACTTTTGCCCCAACTCAAATTAAAATGTATCCATCTATTGATCTAAATGTATTTAATATAAAATGTATAAATTTATCTTCTTTTCTTATAAGCTTTTCTCATTAGATAATTTTTAATTTCAATATGTTTTTCTTCTTGTTCCCTTAATATTTCTGGTTAACTCAGTAAATTTGATTCTCAGTTGCAACATAAGAAACTGAGTCGAGAAGAGTGATGCTGCAGGAGGCCAGCAGGGGGCGACGAGCTGAATTTAAAGTCAGAAAGTCAGTTTTAAATCTTTGGACCTTAAAATTTCACCGACTGCAGTTTTTTCTTTCTACAAAAGTGGATGTGAAGTTTATGAGTCAAATATGAGAAAATATTTCTAAAAACAATTGAAATATTTTGCAGGGAAGATGTTGAAACTCTCGTACCAAAGTTGTCAAACTGTAGACGTGAATTTAAAATTTGTGAAAAAAAAGAAAAGAAAAATAAATAAATAACTTAAAATTTGTTTTGTTTCAGATTCAGTTTTCAAAGTGAAACAGTCACAAAGGACGGACGGTCAAGTTTCAGTTGTCTTCATTCAGAAAATACATAAACAGAAATTGATTCTCCTCAGTGTCGACTGCTGACCAGAAAAGCTCGTAAATGTATGTCAAGTCCCAGAGAGCATCGCTGGAAGAATCATCCAGTCAGGTGAATTTTAAATTCTGTTCCTTTTTTTTATGTTACTTTTCATATTGTTGAAACTAAAATTCAGAATCAAAACTGGAAAGATTTGAAGCTTCATGACTCAGGTGATTTGAATTCTTCCTTCTGTGGAACTGCTAATTCAAAAAGTAAAAGCGGTTAACAGAAATGTGATGATCTCCATGGCAACGCCTTACAGACTCATGGGTACTGTAGTATCCAGAGTCCCCTGACAATAATCAGCAGACCTACAAAAGCAAAAACAAGAACAGATTCTCTTAGCAAACAGATGAAATGTGTCTAAAGCTCTAAGGAGTGATTGTCAGCAGATTAAATAGGAGGAGGCAGTGTGAGGTCCCACGAACGACTTCATCTGGTTTGTGTTCCCGTCTGCTGGATCGGACGCTTCATCACAGACGCAGGAACCTCCACATCTTCAGCAGATTTATTCATAAACTAACAAATATACTAATAAACTGAGATGTAGCTTCCATCTCAACCTGCCCTCCGTCTCCTGGACGGACAAATACTTCCTTACAGAAATCATTTGAGTACTTGCAAATACATCGATGAAGTATCAGATCAATAACTCATCACAAGTGAATCAGAGTGGAGAGGAGCTGCAAGCTTGATGAAGCCTTTATCTCACAAGAGGAAACCGTCAATGGACATGGAGACGTCTACAAACTACAACTGAGTAAAGCTGAACATGGAGCTCTTCATTGCGATGGCGAGGAAGTGACATGCACAGGTTAGCATCTGCTACATGCTAACTGCGTCATACTGGTGTAAAATATAAACCGTGCTCAGATCAGGACTGACTGGACCTTCAGTCAAACTCCGGTGTTGAGGTTTTCATCTGTGGAGCGTGAACGGAGTCTCTGCGTCAGGCTAACAACAGTTTGGTCCACTGCTGTTTACATGTGGAAGAAGCCCCCAAGAAACTGTGGGGAACATTATCGAAGCTCCTGATCCAGCAGACAGGAAGTGATAGGTAGGAACTGTATGATGACATCACACAGGTGCAGGAAGAGATCTGACTGCATCCCGTTTCTGTGTCAGGACCCCTTTAAGAAGTAAATTTCCTGTCTGAGTGACCTTCAGACTAACAGTGCGAGCAATGCAGGAACTAACTCAGCATGCTCGTTTAAATAACTCAACTGAAGGGGCGGGGCATTCAGGAAACCTGAAATCCTTTCATTGGTCTGGTCCTTCGGTAACCATGGCAATCTCCTCCTGGTCCACCTAGTCATAGGTGAGTGGGGCTGGAGGCTCAGAACTCCACCTTGCAGGCAGGGAAGGTCTCCTCCTGCATGGCCACAGTGCTGTTGCTGCCCAGCACTGTGATTGACAGCTGCCGCTGCCTGTCGTGGGTCTCCTGGTACCACTCGTGCATCGCCAGCGAATCAAACGTCGGGATCAGAGTCAACTGAGGAAAACGACCAATTAGAAACACTGATGGTTTGAAAGTGAACTAAACAAATAGTATTGAGTGTTTCCACTAACCTGGACGTCCGGCCAGCTGCTCTTCCCCTCCAGCAGAGCGTCCAGGATGCTCCTCATCGCCGCCTCCTTCACAGGGTCGTCGCCGCTGATGATGTAGTACGAGGAGCGAAGGCGTCTGAAGAAGTCCAGGTTAACCGTGGAGGAGGCGCAGCCGGAGGGCAGGTAGGCCAGGTCCACGTGGACCGCAGAGGTCTCAGAACCTGCAGAACCAGCTGTTTTGGAAGCTGAAGAAACAAGAGACAAAGTAGATCCACATGTGGACACAGTGACATAACAGCATGATTTATTCTACTACGAAGTTAATCAGGTTAAATCATTGATCTGATATGAATGAAAGTTGAACTGGAGCATGTGACTCCTGAAGAGTTTTGATGTTCTTTAATGTTCATCTGTCCACAGGAACGGTATGTTTGTTTTGTCCTTGTAGCTTTCAGGATCATAATTTAACAGTTTTCAACCAGAATGGATTCTACAGGTTTCTGTGTCCGTCTCGACTCCCTATCAAGGTTTTGAAGTTTGTGCTTTCCTACCTGAAGATGAAGGTTTAGCAGGTCCAATTCTGGAGCCACCGAGTGAATTTCGGGATGAAGGCTTTGTGTCAAGGCTGGAAACGGTCTTCAGTGTCCCCGTAGCGCTGCCTGCCTTGGCCTTTCCGTTCTGAGCGGAGGTACTGCTAGAAGCCGCCTTCAGCGTTGTACCTGATGGTTTTTTGAGTTTCGTAGCTGAGATCTTTGAGCTCTTGCTTGACGCGTCAGCCTCTGCGTCAGCCATGCAGGCTCCAGGCTGGGGCGGTAACGGGGGCAGATCTTTGACCGGAGCTGGCGGCGGGTCCTGGGAGTAGGGCATGGTGGAATGATCTTGATGATGGCTGGGTGGGAAGAGGCTACTGGAGTCGTCCTCAGAGTCAGTGGTAATGGAAGGACAGTCCTCTGTGCCGGGGGGGACATCAGAGTCTGTGGCCGTCTGGAGGGAGTCGCTAAACGACGTGGGAGGAGTTTCCTGGCTGTACGCTGCAGTGCACTGACCGCTGCTCTGCTCTATGTAGTTGTTGTTATCTGAAGTGAGGCTAACATGATGCTGATGGTTCTCTGGCGTCTTTGGGTGCTGAAACTCACATGGTGACACCAAGCACAGATCGACATCATGTGGAGCATCTGCAATCAGGTCTGATAACCCATGGATGTGTTCCTGAGATCCACTTTCACAACGGCCATTAAGGGATGATCTCATAGGCAGGGCCACCTCTTTGTTGCCGTCTGAGTCAATAAAATGTCCGTTGGAGTAAGGTCCCACGGGTCTTTTAGGTGATACAGCAGTAGGTGGCAGCACCTGCTCTGAGGAAACCGACAGGGATTCATCAACCTCTGTAGAGTGTGGTGAGCAGACCTCAGCAGGCATCGAGGTCATGGTGGGGGAGTATTCTGGCATGTCTTTTAAAGGACTGAGGGTCAACAGGCTCGACTGTTTATCCTGAGAAGATGTGGAGTTTTCCAGGCCTTCCCTCAGGGAGCTCAGGTCTGAGGTCCTGCAGGAACCTCCCTGGTTGTAGTCCTCAAAGCCCAGACTGGAAGCTCGTGTGCAGAGGCTGCTGTCCACACGTAAACCGTGAATGTCCTCCTCTGGGGACTGGTGGAATGGGGTATGCCCGGCACTGTTGGGAGCAGAATCTGCAGGAGAAACCAAATCCAGAAGTTTTTCCTCCGAGTCTTTTCCATTCTTCAGGGATCCCTCGACCGAGTGGAACACAGTGGTAGTGAGATTAAAGTTGACGCTGATGTTTCCTTTTGGTGTTTTTGTGAGGGATGAGCTGGAAGCCAAGTTCTGCTCGGCCTCAGTACAGCGGAACTTCTCTTGACTCTCCATCGTCAAGGTCTGCTTCTTGCTGGACGAGGCTACATCAGAATTCATGACTGCTGCGGTTCTTGGGTTCTGACTGCTGTTCCCGCTGTCATCTTCCAATCCCAGACGTTCAAATTCAGCTGTCATGTCCTCAGAAGTCGACACTTTCAGGCGGTCAGCCTTGTGGGTTTCCTGCTCCTTGGAAAGCGGCTTGCCTTTAGTCCCTTTGTCTTTTTTTGGCAGAGTCCCATCTTTCTTTAGAGTTCCAGTCTTGCCTGAAGCCTTTTTCATCTCTGTGCTCGTCCCCGGTCCGGCACCTGACGGCCCACTTACTTTCTTAACTTCTTTTACAGCTGATTTTGGTGTTTTCTTCTCCTCTGGTTTTACATCCTTCTTACTGTCTTTCTTTGGTTCAGACTTAATATCTTTCTTGGGTTTTGTACTTAGTGCTTCCTTCTTTACACCTTCTTTCTTTTTCTCAACACTCTCTTCTTTCTTAACAACAGAAACAGGAGCCTTCTCTTCTTTCTTCTTCACCTCCTTTTTCTCTTCTTTCAACGGGTCCTTCTTTGGAACAATCTTTTCAGCAGGTTTCGGTGGCTTTGACTTTGTGTCTGCATCCTTTAGTTTGAGCTTCTCTTCCCCGTCCTTCTTCTCTCTAGCTGTAGCATCACCTGCTGCCTTTGGCTTCATCTTCATCTCCTGTTTTTTTATGTCAACTCGTCCCAGTTTGTCTTTCTGCGAGGCACTACTGGGTCTTAAGTCCTTAGACTGGGACTTGAGGCTTTCTCGACTCTCTGCACGTTTTGGTTGTTTGTCAGTTCTGGATGTTTCTAGGTCCCTCTGGCAAACCACAGGAATTTTGAGGAAATCCAGATGTTTGAGTTTTTCAAGTCCATCCAGAATTTTGGGTTGCGGTGTGCACCCAGGGAAAAGGACACGGATGATCTTCTCCTGAGGGTTGGAGGGATGCCATACCAGCAAAGCACAAATGGAAACAAGGCATGTTAGTGGAAGATCGGAGCCCTTTACACTTGATCCATTGGGCCAAGTCTGCATCAAAGCTTCGAGTTCTCTACTGCCGCTGACTGGATTCAGAGTGTACAGCTCAAGACGGCCGACTCCCATCTTTTGAAACAAGATAACTGGTTCAATACGGGGTCCATTAGAACGACTCAGAGGTTCTGGTTTAATTGCAAGTCTTTGCAAGTGCTGCAGCGTGAGCCCGACCTGGTCGGTGCTCCGCAGCTCGCTGGGATCTCCCTTGATAGACTTCAATCTGTCTGGGACATTCAGGAAAACCACTCCGATCTCAGGGGAAATTAGGTTTTTCATCCAGTCCTCTTCAGATCCAGCAGACTCATCATCCTGCTCAGCTACTTTCCTCAGCAGCAGACTGTTCAGCCCGGGGAGATTGTCCACACCGAGGTGGGTGATGAGCACCGAGTCAATTCTGTCCAGATGTCGGACCAGTTTCCAGAAACAGGCGCGGAGGTCCGAGCCGCCATTTACCAAGATGTTGAAACCATTAACAGCAAAGAAGGCAGAGTCTCCCTTACTGCCAGGGAAGATGTAGCAGCAGGGCCGAGAGAGCTTCAAGAATCCCACGGTGCTGGGCGGCTCCAGGAGGTCAAAGGGCGACTCGGGCTCCAGCGACTCAGAGAGGTACTCTGTGAACTCCTGCAGACCCTCCATTTCTGGGAAGACTGTGGGAGGGTTGATCTGGATGTTTATGAGGCCTTGCAGGTTGTGCTTCTGCAACACAGAGTCCTTCCAAAGCCCGTAGTTGGGACAGCTCAGGGTGAGGCTGACCTTCTGCGCAGAGTCCGCTGATCTTAACAACTCCCCAACCTATTAAAACACAAAGTAGTTTTGGTCAGTTGAAACGGCTGCCTGGTGCCTCAGAGCTCAGTGGGGAGACTTTGAATTTGTAAATAACCCTGATATGTTTCAGAGGATGTGGCGTGTTGACGGGGCTCTGAGATAACTTCTGTTATTATTTGGTGCTAAATAAATCAAACTGAACAGAGTTGTGAGAATGAGGCGTTTTGCAGACATAGTGAGAACAGAAGAAGAACCGTCAGTCTCATGGTTCAGTCCCACTTGATAGACAAACACTTATTCTGTGACTGAGTTTCTTACCTCTTCATCAGCAAAGATCTGAATGAAGTCATTGAGTGAGAAACAGCCTTTCTGCAGCACAATGTCTCCAGTGTCTTCGACACACTGACCGGCCAGAATCAACAGTTTGTGTCGAGAGGAATCAAAGAGCAGCCGCCGGACCTGCACACACAAACAGGAAACACATTCACGTGTTAGTCAATGATGCCGGAGCTTTCAGACAAGCTTCAGCAATCAGATCACACGGTTTAAACTCTAGAGTGGTGGACGAATTGATGAGCCGGCAGAGCTGCGGGACAGTTTGACTGATGTTGAAAAGGAAGAATTACTGTTGTTACAGTGTCAGACACATGATCTCATCCACATGCCGAACACCAATCAGTCGCAGATAAGAGATGTGAGGCTGAGCCCGAAGAAACAAGGACTTTTGTTAATTTGAAAATGTGTTTGCCATCCAGTCTCACCTCTGAGCAGACAAAGTCGTGAGCAGGATTCACGACGACCTGCGTGTCCAGAACGTCTCCACGGTGCTGCAGAGTCCGCTGACCTGCAGGCAGAAACAAGGTCACGATGAATTCAGTCTGTCAGACACACTCGCAGCTCCTCAACTTATTAACCTGCGTAGACTTCAATCATTCATCGGTCCAGAAAAGCTTTCAGTCTACATGCACGTCTGTCTGACGTCTACAACATAGTAAAGACTGCAGGAAGTTATGAAAGGTACCTCCGTGTACTCCAACCAGCAAGTATGTATATTTCCTGGAATGTATATTAAGACGCTCACAAACTAAAACTCCTTGATGAATAACTCTGTGCATGATGTCAGTGAATGTGTGGTCGAGAGAGAGAGAGAGCGAGAGAGATAAAAAATGAAGTTATCACTGGCCCTGCAGCATCTGTACACTTCAGAATATTTGTGGGCAGATAACATTTGGAGGACAGAAGCTGTTCGAGTGAGCAGACAAACAATCAGCTGGCTCCTAAGAGATGTGAAGTTAAATGTTATTGAGCTTATAGAATCTGTGAATCTCTGTGACATGAACTTTGACCCCGAGCCAACGGGAAGTCCCCTGCTTCCTTCCTGTCGGCGGGGTCATGTGGTTGCCAAAACAACTGCTCCAGTAAATGGGTTGGAAGTCTCTCCAATGACATCACAGATGTATTGTACATTGTGAGGACAAATTTGAGGTTGAAACCTTTGTAGTGAGGAACGTCGGCTGGATCTCACTTCCTGAGACACCTTTAAAGGACAGTTTGAGGGTTGAGTTTAGCTTCCGTGTGTGTGTCTGTGTGTGTGTGTGTGTGGTTGTCTCCAGGCTGTTCAGCAGTTCAGCAGATTCTCAGCTGATTGTGTTTTGGTTTCAGTCAGACAAGCCGACGTCTGTCTCTAGTTTTTAAAATAATGTTGGCCTCAGTTTGAAAGACTAAATGAAGTCATCCTGCAGAGGCAGCTGACCTTTCACTTCTGCATTTGAGGAACGTTCTTATCATGCATCTCTCCATTTCTAATGTATTTTTTGTACACAAGGACGCTGATGAAGACATAAAAACCTTCTGGACATGTTTATGACACGGAGAGTCTTCACACAAATCAGCTGATGTCAATATTCAATACTCAGTTTCTGACCAGGCGTCCATCTTCTCTCATTTTTTTTCAACCTCAACTGGGTATTTTATGCCTTTAATAGATAACAAAAACAATGAACAGATCATCGGTTAATCAGACCGACAAACATCAACAATCACTTTGATCAATTCATCATTTGACTCATTTTGCAACATCTCAGTGTGACGACTTCCTGCTCTGCAGGTCTGAACTTCAGAGAATCTCCCCGTAACAAAAAGCATCCAGACTGAACAGTTTGATCAGTTCTCTCACCTCGGATGTCCTCCGACAGGAAGGCCGAGTGTCTGGACACGAAGAGCTTCAGCTGCTGATCCAGAACAGAAACGTCCACGTCCACCGGCCAGCAGCGCACACCTGAAACATTGACAGAGTGAGACTTCCCCAACTTTTCGTCACTTCTGTCACATTAACTATTTCCTCCTCAGTAAACAGGAAACTGATGATGTCTAGTTACACCACTTCCTCTTTTGTCTCTCAGCAGGCCACAAATGTTTTCACATCTTCGTCCACACACGAGGGACATCTCACAGCTGTGTTGCTAATGTTCATCAGAGAACAGAACACAGTATGCTTCTTCACTGATGATGTTAACGTCTTTGTCTTGTCTCCGCTGTCACTTTCATCATTGGACTGATGCTCACATGATACTTGTGGAGCTTGATCGATTCATCATGCAACTGATGATAATATGACACGCAGTGTGAGACCTGCTCGGGGGAAGTGATGCCCTCTTAAGGCGTCGCAGGGATCTGATGTGACAAACATCTCAACAACTTCAAACACACACAGTCGTCCAGAACAGATGAAAATAAACCAATGTAAACAGAATCTCTGCATATTTGACCTTTGACCTGACCTGAAAGCTTCAGGTTGAGCGTCTCAGGTCCAGGTACAAACGTTGCACCATCACGGGTTGTGTCTGGTCTTAAGCTTAACTAGCTTTTCTGACCTACGGCAGTTGAAGCGTGAAAGACTATAGCTTCTTTTTCATAAAACCAGTCGTAAATCACACACCTTGTCAGGAGGTGTGGTTACTGATATCCTCGCTGTTGTTAATGAGAACCAAATCGACTGACCAAACCAGTAAAGGAAGAATCCTCTCAAACACAACGATAGTTGTTACGTTTGACTGCTTGTGCCGGCTGTACACAAATTACTTTTAAGAACTCCTAATAAAATGCTCCTTTCTTTTGATTTGAGTTATAAATGACCAGCTTAGTTGTATCGTAGAGATAAGCGCTGCTAAGCAATAGTTATAGTCACATGGATGTGCATGACGAAGACGATGGTGAAGTTTGGTTGTTGCCACCGATGTGAAGTCGGTTCTAAACACTGGGGTTAATAAACCTGGCAGTCAGGACGCAGCTTCGTACAGACGAGTTGGTGCCGCCCGTCACTGAGTCACTAGTCACTGAATGACTATTTTATTGACTTCAATTAAACTAACTCATCTGAACATTTGAATTAAATACAGTTGTATGACAGCATTTTCAATCTTATATAAAATTACAATTAGCTGTTGATTATCTTTTGTCAATTCATTAATCAGTGACTCTGTTCGATGTTAACTGAAGCAGCCAAACTGCTGCATTATTAAAGTTTCATACTGGTTTTCACTGGTAACCTACTTTCACTGGAACAACATCCAAAACAGTCAAACCAAACGCATTGTTAACGTCCGATGGGAGGGGATTTTCAAAATAAAACCCCTCATACTAAGACGGGAAGAAAGCTGCATCGTCTGGAAACAGAAAGTGACTCATAAAATAGAAGATATTTTAGGATATAAACTCTTGACACAGATTACATCCCCGCGAGGGTTAGTTATTTAACTTCTAAAACAATATTATCTTTGCACGCGATCTGAATCGACCTAAAACCACCAACAACCCTCTGTTACCGCATTAAAAGTCTGAAGGAGCTAATGAAGGGGTTTATGACATTTGATTCGAAAGTCTGAAGACACAACAGCAGGATGTCCTGCGTGTCCGTGGTCACTCCGCCGCTAAATTTAACTCAACCACAAAACCAGCAGCTGCTCAGGAAGGCAAAGAAAGAACGTCCCTGTATGATATGTGTCCATAAAGACCTTATTTATTATTATTTGTTCACGGTGGTGATCAGAAAGGTGGTTCCGTGTCGGTTTGACGTCTCCGAACTGAGGAAACCGTTAAGGTTTACCGTTCACTTAGTTAGCCAAGTTAGCGTCAAGTTAGCTTGTGAACATTATGCGTTTGTGTGTTGGACTTGACTTTATAATTATTTTTGATTGTTTAGAATTTTATTTACAGATTTATACCCTAGCAGAAGCCGCGTACTTTAATTCCCCGGGTTGCAAGTAAAATGAAATCCCGGGGACGGGAGAGTAACGGTATGACCACGTTTACGCAGCTTCACGTGTTTTATTGTGAAGGGATACACGGACTTCCCGCCCTGCAAATCGGCCCTTCTGCGTCTCCGGTGCCGGTGAACTTTGACAGAACTCACCGGAGTCTATCTGCCGCAGCAGCCGCTCCAGCAAACCGGCAGCCTGCAGCGCTCCGACGACCACCAGCAATGAATAATCCGCCGCCGCCTCTGACCGGGAACCGAGAGGAGATACGGGACCGCCGCCCCGTTCCGCCGCCATCATGGCATGGACAGTCCGCTAATGACGTCACTCGCCAGACATACTCAGTGGGCCCGTCCCACTTTTTTGAGAGGCGGGAAAAGGGGCATCTTGGAAGAGAGGCGGCCAATCAGTGACGAGAAGGAGCAAGCAGGGAGGAAGAATAACCTGTTAGAAGAGAGGGTTGTATTCATGTGCTGCTGAGGAGAAACACTGAACGTCACCATGACAGTTATTGTTTATACTGTATTGATATCTTATTACGTTTCAACACCCTTGTCACTTCAGACACATACTTTATTGTAAGTATTTACAAACGCATTTGCTTCCATAGACACCGAATAAATGCGATATATTGAAAAATTATCTTGTAAATAGAATATCCAAATAAACAACAGCGTTGGAAAACTTTAAAGCGGGATTCATTCATTTGTTTGTTCATATTCTTGTTGTTGAGGGGAGGGGGTAACTTGTGCCTAATGTCAAGTAATAGAAAATGAATGAGGTGAAACGGATTGAGTCACATATTTATGACCGAAACAATGTCAATGACGTTTTATCCCATAACTCACATAATTACACACAAATATAGTCTACAAATACATGAAAGTACATATCATTTTATTTCGAAAAACGAAATAATAATCATTTGTGAGTTGAAAATGTTCGAAAAGTTTACGTGAAACCAAACATTCCTACAGTTGAGTGAGCACGTGAATGCAGCACGGCGAGTCAGCCAGCATGGCGGCGCCCGTTCCAGGCAGATGTGGCTTCTTCGTGGAGAAAAAGAAACGTTTCTGTAAAATGATTGTCGCTAAAGGAAAAACGTTCTGCGGAGAACACGCGAACGTGGTGAGTTCACGTCACGTATGAACCTTAAAAACAGACAAACAGAATACAGCGAAGTTCGACCCGCTGCTGCTGATCAGTCTGATCGATTCTTCAGAGGGAAGTTAAATTGTTAGCTTCATTGCAGTTCTGAGATAGAAACGATTCATGAATTAATTCAAGTCCGTTGACATGCAGCTCCCTCTGTTGAGTCCTGATGAGTTTGAAGGGAAGACACAAAGTTACTGGTGAAATCATCAAATATAATTATTCAAATAAAATTGAATTCTTTACGAAATTCCTCCTATTATTCGCACCTGAGCAGTGAAGTCTACTGACAAATCTCTTCCTGTTTTCTATTTTAGGAGGGAGGCAGCAGCAGGAGGATCGTCTGTCCCCTCGACCCCAAACAGTGAGTCCACAGCCATCGCTAATCACTCGATTATTGATCTGTGATGATCCGCTAGATTTTCAATAACTCAGACTCTCAGCGCAAAGACATTAGCCTCAGACATTTGTGATCCCCAGAGGATGAACCTGAATAGCTTGGATTGACGATCAATAACTTTCCCAGCAGCTCTCTGTATGTACCTTCTCAGAGCTGCTCACATGCAGCTGGAGACTCTGATCACGCTGATGACGACGTGCTGAAGGTGTGCAGATCTTCTGCAGGTGTTCTGATGATGTTTGTCTCCTCAGCACTGTGAGCGAAGACAAACTGGACAAACACCTGAAGAAGTGTAACTCCAGAGAGAAACCCAAACCTGTGAGTGAGTCAGAGCGCCTGGAAAGGATGTCACGCACACAGAAACACACAAAGACCCACACACAAAAACACACACATACAAGCCCTCTCGTTTGTTAAAGACTCTGCGTCTCTAGATCCTGCAGGTGAAGTCTGCTGTTTAATGTCGCTGCAGGTTTATTACGTGGAGAATATAAATGCAGGATCATCTGACGGAGACGACACGTTCCAGCAGGTAACGAGGCGTCTTCTTCTACAACTTCTGTTAACAGCAGAGTGCTGAGGCTTTGTGACACCTCTGCGGTTTTCTCAACAGGTGAGTTTATCTGAGCACAGCAGATGTCACTTACAATGTCTGGTGGACAAACTGAAGACAGCTTCAACAGGTGAGCTGTCTGACTGTCTGTCTGGTGTTTCTACCTGTCTGTCTGTCTGTTGATCTGCCTGTGTGTCTGTTGATCCTGTCTGTCTGCTCGTTGTAGAGCTGCAGTGTCACCTGGAGGACGGCTTCCTGTCTCACCCCGTCCTCCAAGAGGAACTCAACAATCCAAAGAACGGAGACTCCGCCAACAAACACCTGAAGCAGCAGGTACCCCCCCCCCCCTCCCAATTCACCTGCTTTACTTGATCCTGAGTGTTCCTATTGTTAAATTGTACATATAAACGGCCCTTTGCTGCAGTGTCTGTTCTGTCTCACCTGTTGGGTGTCTCTAGTCTTCTATCTTGGCACACATGGAGGCCCTGGGGTTGCTGGGACGTGGGCGGTGCTTCGTGGAATTCGGAGCAGGTCGAGGGAAGCTGTCTCACTGGATACATGAAGCCCTGAAGACCTGCGAGCACCCGACAACCTCGGAACGCCTGCAGCTGCTGCTGGTGGAACGCTGCAGCACCCGCTTCAAGGCATGAGGCAACCTTATTTATCAATGATAAGATTTTAGGGAGCAGAACCCAAACAAGCACCTGAGACTTCTGAGAGGGCAGGAACAGATTCATAAGAGCAGGATCACTTTTTACTGGGGGGGATTTGAATATTAAGGATTAACAAGATGTCTGTAAAGACTCTGTGAGCTGCGAGAACGGTGACTATCACAAACAACAGAACCATCATCTTCATTTAAACACTGAAGGAAATCGGACACCTGAGATCAGAAATAAACGCTTGATGTTTTGGAGAATAGATAAATAAAAATATGGACTAATTTCCTCATTAATACATAAATAATGATGATAATAAACGTTTTTAAGATGTTGTTAGTGAGACATCATCATTTAGGGCGGGGTCAGCACAGCAGCAGTTACCTGTGTCCTCTAGCTGACACTAAAACAACTGAGATTTCACAGCAGAAACAGTATTCTACACAGAATGACTCTAAGTGAAACAAGTGTCTCCTGTGTCCAGGTGGACGGGAAACATCAGGACGTCGGAGTCGAGTTTGAGAGGCTACAGGTGGACATTCAACACCTGGATTTAAGTAAGAGACGAACGTGAAACGTCAGATGTGTTTCCTGGGTCGGCCTGTCAGGTGACCCTCTGCTGTTTACAGGTAAAGTTCCTCTGCTCGAACACCAGCTGCCACTTGTCGGAGTCGGGAAGCATCTATGTGGAGCAGCGACAGGTAGATGATCACATGTTAGCTGTTCTCTGATGCATCAATAAATAAACGTGAACTTGTCATTTCTTGTGTTGAATGTAAATCAACTTGTCTGTTTCCTTCGTCAGATCTCGCTCTGCGCTGTCTGTTGGACACGCCAGGACTCCGAGAGGAACCCCCAAGAAAACGCCTCAGACCCTCAGATGAGCCAGCAGCAGAGGAGGGTCCTGGTGTTCCTTCTGGTTCAGGTCCTGGTCCGGTCCTGGGCCTGGCGGTGGCGCTGTGCTGTCACCATCGTTGCGAGTGGCGTCACTACGTGGGTCAGCGGTTCTTCCTGCAGCGGGGACTCGGAGCGGAGGAGTTCTCAGCTTTCTGTCGAATGTCCAGCTGGGCCACATGTGGCCTCCGACCGGCCAATCAGGGAGGAGATGATGAAGAGCATGAAGCCTCAGAAGAGAAGGACGTGGTGAACGGGTAAATATTTGACCTCTGACCCCTGATTAAATGTACTAGAAGCAGTAAATGATCACAAGTTCATTCCAAATATTAAACCCAAATATTTTGAAATGATTTATTATTATTGTTAGACATCACTGACCTGCCTCGGCCGGTCTGACGGCATCAGCTCTTTCACTTTAAATACTGTTACAAGTAGTGCGGTACTCCCACCGACATTGATTAAATGTGCCAGCATCCTGTAATTACCACTTGTGCCAGCAGAGAGCGCTACTCAGCAAATCGATGCGTCACGTTTGACAGAATGTTTCGACCTTAAACAAAAATCAAAAAGACGACAACACGGAGAACAACAAGTTTGAGTGGAACGAGACTTTAAAATGAAAACGTGTCGGCTCTTCTTCTCTGTAGGTTTCTGTCATCAGACGAGCGCCAGCAGGTTGGTCGTCTGTGTAAACTGATCATCGACTGCGGCAGACTTCACTTCCTGAAGACAAAAGGATTCGACGGCAAGCTGACAAGTTACATCAGCAGTCAGGTCACCCTGGAGAACGTCCTCCTGACCGCCGTGCCCTCCTCCTCCTCCTCCTCCTGAAGGTCAGACCGGCTGACCTCAGACGGACAAGAAAACAAACAACCGGTGTTTATAAAAGTTTTTGTACTTTTCCTTTAAAACGACTGACGACCTCCTGTTCTTCAAATTAAAGCATTTTAAGTTTCATATACGGATGTGTTTCAGTGTCTCTGTGGGTTCGATTGTAAATGTGTTCACTCTGTGTGCATCCGCAACACAACAAATCACCAACAGGTGGAGATGTTTAGAGCGCTGAAACATTCAGTCTCTCAGGTGTTCAGACTCAGTTGAGTTGTCTTGTGTCGTCTCCCAAAATGCAACAGTGGACAGAACTGTGCAGGGACAGTTTCCATGTGGTTCTATCTACTGGTGTTTCACCCTCCAGACACAAGAAACAGAAACACGAATGTGTGACCGTAGAGATGAAACTTCTGTTGAGAAGAAGAAGCCCAAGAAGAATATGAAGAAGATCGACAGATTATGAAACCAAGCCGGCACCATCAGTTACAGTTGAATCTCTGCGCTGCTGAAGACGAGTTATTCATGCTCAGTTCTGATTGTCAATGTTGGTTGTAGTCGGGTTATTACATCAACTAACGGTTGGCACAGTGCATGTTGAGCACGGCGTACGCTCTCTTCCTCGCCTCCTGGATGTACACATGCATGAACTCTCGTCCAAACATCTCTCTGTCATCCTCTTCATCCTCATCTTTCTTCCTCCAGGCCGGCAGCGTCACATCCAGAGTCAGAGGGTTATCTCGGAAGTTCACAAACCTGCTCCAACAAAGGCATAAACATCCGTTCTGAGTTACAACTCAACTGGTTTATAAGTATATGATTGAGCTGTGACAGGCAGCTGATCATTCAAACAAACACTGATATCATATCGACTCCAACATTAATCTGAAACTCAGAATATAATAATCATAAATGGTCCTTTAAATTAAGACCAATCCATTTTTCTCTTCAACTAGATTAAAACGCTTGAAAGGCCCAAAGACTGAAGATAAAGTTTTATTTGACATTTCAGTTCTTGGATTCTTGACACGGCTGTTCCTGTCTCAAAGGACCTTTGACTTACCTGAGCTTGGACATGTCCTCCATCAGTGGGGGGATGTCCCGCAGTCGGTTCCTGCTGAGCACCAGAGTGTCCAGACTCGCCATCCTGCTGATGCTTTCTGGAAGTTTCTCCAGTTCGTTCCTCTGCAGCCACAGAGTGTGCAGACGTTCCATCCTGAGGAGACAAACGTTCTGCTTTTGATTGGTTGATGGCGGAGGAGGGCGGGGCTTTTATCCTTCACTTACCTGTGTATGTCTTCAGGTAAGTGCTGCAGGCGGTTTCCTCCCATGTCGAGCCACTCGAGCCCCGGCAGGTCGACCACACAGGCTGGCATGCAGGTAAAGTCGTTCATGGACAGATCCAGGTGCTGCAGCCTCTTCAGGTTCCTGAACTGAAGTATAGGAGACCCAGATCATCAAAGTAGATTTGAAGGTTCAGGTCTTATTCAGGGTTTGAAAGCAGTAAAACAGCATTGAAATACAGGACAGGAAGCTGCTTTATGTTTTGATTGGAACCTGGTCTGGAAGCTGGTTCAGGTCCCGGTTCATTGCCAGCTCCAGTCTCTCCAGACTTTCACAGCAGCCCAGCTCCTCAGGAACAGACGGGACTCTGTTGTAGCTGAGCAGCAGCTCTCGGAGCCGACTCAGCTGCCCTGAGGCCAGAACCAGGACATCGGACTCAACACACATACACACAACTACGTCACAGGGAAAAGGTTCTGCAGCACTCAAATCTGTGTGGGTCTTCTGTTCTAAATTTGACGTATGATGGCTTTTTTGTTGAGTGGGTGAGAGGCTGAACTGACCGATCTGCTTGGGGATCTCTGTGATACCATTTCGGGACAGATCCAGTACCAAAAGGTTCTGGAAGCTAGAGATGAAATTAGGGATCTTCTGCAGTCCGGTCCGGTGAATCTGCCACTCCTGGACCTGACTGAGCTGGACCAGACAGCCTGGCAGTGACTGAAGGAGGGAGATGAGTCAGAACAGGTGAAAGTATCAGTAGTCAATCAGTGACCCAGTGGGCTTGGTTCCAAAAAACAGCAGGTAAAACCATCGTTACCTTCCACTCCTCCTGCTCGATACAGAGGATGAGTCGCCCGTCTTCTGTCTTCAGCTTCTCTTTCAATCGAGCCAGAACCGCCCGGTCCTCCCAAACACCAACGCTCAGTCTGGAACCAGAACCAGAAGCATGAACCATATCCAGGTGTTTGGGCGTCTCCCCCCCGGCCCAGCCCCCCCCTGTCTTTATGCTAATCTAAGCTAATTCACAAACGTTTATCTCCAGAGGAGGCGTGGCCTGACCTGCCGCACGGCGTCCTCCTCTGCTCCTCCTCCTGATCCTCCTTGATCCTCCGGATCCTCGTCTCCCACAGAGCTTTGATGGAGCTGACCGAGCCACACGCCACCACACCCGCCATCACCAGCACTTCCAGTCAACCTCTTGATGTCAGAGTGCACAGGACAACACGCAGGATGAAGTCAGACCTTTGACCTGCAGCTCCCCCTGAACTTCCTGTTTCATCATGAACCTGTCAGGAGCTCGTCAGCGACGCCATCAGACCTCGAAATATGAAGATAAAACTGTTTATATTCAACTTGTGATCAGAAAAAAGTTTGTATCATTTTGTTTCATCATGTCAATATATCACTTCGTTGATCTGCTGCTCAGCTGATGATCAGTGAAGTACTTTTTTGATGTAAGATCTCAAAAACTCTCTTTACTGAAGTAAAAGTACCAACACAGAATTTTGAAATCCAATTAAAGTAAAGATCACAGTAAAGTAGTAGAGGTGTTGCCTGTAGTACTACACAGCAATATCTACTCACAGTACTGCAGTATTACAGTACTGCAGTTCTCACCTTGTGTGTCGAGCTTCAGTCCTTTGTCCCCTCAGACGAAATCTGAGCCCAGACCTGATGGATAAATTTAGCCTCCAGGTCACATGACCTCACAGATGCACAGTCACATGACCTCAATGACATGTAGTAGAGAACTATATTTATACCCTAAGTGTTAAGTATACACAGTAAATACAGCATAGTTTATCATATATATATATATATATATATATTAGGATTCAGGTTAAGTGGTTGTTGACACCTGACAAATATTGGATCATATTTCAAATATCCTGCATCAACCGTGGGAGGGTGAGGTGAGCTGCAGTCTCCACCTTCACCACTAGATGTCACCAGATCCAAAACAGCGGACCTTTAAAAGAAGTTTTAATCAAACACTTGTTATTTTTACCAGATTCTGTTCTGTTCTGAATTAAAGGATCTGATTGGAGGAATCTCTGACGGCTCATAATGCAGATGTCCAAGTTCATCCAGCAGTCGAGATACAAACGGGAAATAATCATTGAGTCAACTAATATTTTAATTCATTGTAACATTAGTGTCATGCTGTCCTCTAGCGGCACTGAATTTCACAGCAGCTTCAGATCGAACCTTAAATTCACATTAATGAGCTCCATTCAACATTTATAATTTTTATTTCAATATTTAGAAATATAGAATGTTTGTTGATGACGTCATTGTGAGGTCTCTGCATGTTTTAGTGGTTATTTTTAACATTAAAATAAAATTCAAGAAACAACCATATCCTCAGTCAATCATACATCGACACTTTCTAGTGTTCAAACACTCCAACTTTATTCAAAGTTCCTCAGCAGAGTTCCAATGCTTCTAATATGTATGAGTATGATGATTTCAGAATCCAGAAAACAGATCGCTACATCTTCAAAATACAAAACCCGAAAGCTTTTTACACCGTTTACGTTGAACGTATCACTAAAAGAAAAAACACAAACAGAACAAATGTGTTCAAACAGGAGAAAAGACACGTGAACAGACACAGAAGAAGATCAGCCAGCAGCCAGCAGGAGGAAGAGTGCAGACATCCATCAGTTACCTCACCATCATCAGGCTGGTCCGTTGAATAGGTCAGACAAGTGAAGAAGGTCCGTCACAGTTTGAGATATCGTTTACATACATAACAGTCCAAAGATTCAATGACCAATTATTGCCAATCAATAATCAGAACGATTACAGGTGGAATGGTGTTTCTGTGGCAGTATAAACCTGAACACCAGGGGGCCCTTCAAAACCGGGCAGAAGACAAACTTTGTTTGTTTATCAATAATCTGTTTTTAAATCAACATTGGTGAAAAGTAGTTTCATGGCGCGATGGAGCAGCTCCGCCCGCTGGGATGATCAATCAGTTTCAGTGCTGCAAGCGATCTATCGGACATATCAAATATCAGCAGTCCAAAACCACGAAGACGTTCTGATGATTTCATCGCATGAGGATGATGATGATGATGATGATGAAGACGAGCTGCCTCGTCAGTAACAGTCTCATAAATATGAACATTGTGTAACAGGAGAACCGGGTTGATCTCTGCAAACTGACATCACTCAGGCTCTGCAGGGCGCCACCTGCTGGTCCTCTCTCTTCTCCACAAGGGACCAGGTGAATCCAGCTGAGCCTCATCTGCTCTCATAAGACTCAACAGAGAATACACTTGACAAACTATTGGAGTATGACCGACGGAGGCTGCAGGAGGTTTAGTTCTGGTTTTACTGTTCAATTTGCCCGGGACGTTTCAGAAAGAGTGTTGGTCACATGACACACAGGTAACCAGTACACCTATCAAGTTTCACGTCGGTTGACTACTGACATTGAATGTTGTTGCCATGTACACTTTAAAGGATCATTCTGGTGTTTTTACTGTTTCCTTCTACTCACTACAAACTGCCGTCGAGTGTCTGATCACACGATCGCTGCTGGTTCCATTCACTCAACAACTCATCTTAAACCGGATAAAAACACATTCTATAATAGTTGGTGGTCCAGAGACTTTCAGAGCCTCTTGCTTTGTTCTCAAGTATATTTATATCAGATACATCAACCAGCACACTGAATACACACTTGTCAGCGTGTGTGAACGTTAGCTGGTGCTTAGTTTAACCCATTAAGGTTTAAATTTCGTCCAACGGCTCATATTCCTGCAGATCGTATGTTTGACGTGATGAGATCTCCCCCAAAAGTCCATCGAGTGGCTCTTCTGGAGCGCTCAGTTACACCTGACGGACTTCAGGTGCTCGTCATGTGATGTGAAGCAGAGCTAATCGATGGACCTCTGGGTTTTCTCAAATGCTGGCTGGAGGTCATCCATGTTTGTTTCTACAGAAACGATCCATCACTGAGTGTGATCCTCAGTAAGATCCTGAATATGTGAACTTTGAACCCAGAAGTCAAACTAACTACCTCTAACCTCCACTCGGTGACAGTGATTAGTCGTCATGGAAACATGAACGAAAGGCTGACCCAGGCCCCTCCCCTCGACGCCTTGCCTAAAGGCAACAAGGAAACGACACCAAGCGAACACAAAGGCCTCCTACAGGAAAACGAAGTAAAGGCGGCGGGGGGAGGAGCAGCGAATCTCACCGGGGCTGATGGGAAATATTTAGGTGCTTATTTGAGATCCAGCACCATGCTAGCTGGGTTCTCTAGATACTCCCTCCATAGGTTGGAGAAGCGACACATTGTGGCCCCGTCAATGATGCGATGATCTGCTGACCAGCTGACCTGCATGATATGAGCGCGGATCACCTGACCGCTGGCATCGAACCGTGGCAGAATCTGAGGGGGAGAATAAAAACAGGAGGTCAGGAAGTACAGGGGACCTGCGGTGTCACTGATGATGTCAAGGTGTGGGTTGGAGTTTGAGAGTGAGAAAGAAGTGAAGTTGGCAGACCGTTGACAAAAACCTTCAAGGTCTGACTGGACTTTTCCTCCACCATCAGCCGAGTTTGATTTCCTTCACACTTGTAACATCCTGTTTGTGGCTTTTGTCAATTCATTGTCATGTTAACTGACAACACATATGGAGCTTCTTACCATGTAATCATAAATGATCAAATATGCAGACGTCACAGTAAACACACACGTGTGTTTGTCGCACACTGACAGGATGTGGAGTGATGAACTCACCTGGATCTTCCCCAGAGCTCCGATGGCGACTTCAGGAGGAAGAATGACAGGCTTGGCGTACGTCCCTCCGATCTGGTTCCAACAAACAGAAATGTTAACATGTGCAACTCTGCAGCTGAAGGTTCAAACATCAGGTCCGGACTCACCGAACCAATGTTTGACAGGCTGAATGTTCCTCCGCTCAGGTCGTTGGTTCCCAGCTGACCGGCGGCTCCCAGCGCCTGCAGACGGTTCAGCTCCAGAGCGATATCAAACACGCTGAGCAGCTGCACGTTCTTCACATTAGGGACCAGCAGACCCTGACTGGTGTCCATTGCCAGGCCGATGTTATGAGACGCCTGCAGGAAGTGCAATTAAGTCACATAGCAGCCTTCGAGAACCGACGTCACAGTGTGTGTCACATAAAGTCAAATGAAATTAGGTTAAGACAAACAACAAATCAATGCACTAAACGGGTCTGAAGTCCAATAGGACACACTTCCTAAGTCTGGGCGCTAAAACCTCTAAAGCTGCGTCTTCTTTTGTCTTGGGTGAGCAACAACCAGGAGATTCCTAATGGCTGCAGTAGAAACCAGGATGCTGTTACACTGAAACCTTCTGCATGAAGGTAGCGGCAATTAGGACCACTTACAAGGGGCTCAGGCCCCGGGTTACCTTGTATGTGATGTTCTGGCAGGCTTCGTCTACCGAGGCGTTGAGGGTCGGGAAGTGGAGGAGGCCCAGAGAAGCAGCCTGAACCAATGAGAGCACAGTGTTAACTTCAGGACCACCAATCACACCATCAGCCTTAACCCCTCCAGTCCCAACGCTCTGTTACCTTCAGGAAAAAAGGCATGTAGCTCAGTTTGACCCCTCGACGTTCAGAGATGGATTTGAGCTCTGATCTCAGAGCCACCAGGCGGGTCAGGTCCACCTCGTCACAGTAACCAAAGTGAGGGATCTTCAGAGCCGCCGTCATCGTCTTCACCATCGCTTTATGGAAACCTGGAGAGACACGGCTTGTCAGCAGGACACAGACTGACTGAACTCTTCCAGACTGAACTATTTCAGACCAGACCCGTCCTAACCAGACCAGACCAGACCAGACCAGACCAGACTCATCCAGACAAGTGTCATTTTCATTCTGCTCTCAAATTAAATTTTGACCTTTGAGGGGCTCGGTGACGTCCTTGCCAGTGAACACAGGTTTGGGCGTGGCGGGTGGAGGCTTGAAGGCTGTCGGAGTGCTCGCAGTTGTGGCAGTGGTTGGAGGTGGAGTCTGGATCTCCTGGAAGAGGGGCGGAGGTAATATGGCTCCAGTCTGTTTGGCCAGGAAGTTCAGGATGTCTTCCTTTAGGATCCGCCCATCTTTACCCGTCCCTATCACCTCACTGAGCTTTATCTGAGAGGTCAGAGGTCAAACCAGTGAGTGATTCCACTGGGGTCAGACAGGAAACACTGGACTGGGGTCAGACTGGAAGCATACTGGGAACACTAAAAGCAGACTGGGACAGACTTACGTTGTTCTCCATGGCAAGACGTCTTACGGCGGGTGTGGCCTGGGTCTTGTGACCTTTGATCTCCTGGTGAGTGTGTTCCTCTCGAGCCATGGCGGGCGTCTCCACCACGTCTTCTTCCTGGATCACTTCTGAACAACCAGACACACACAGATAATTCAACTGCATCACAGGTCAAACGGCATCATCACCGCTGGATTCTGATCCAACAATCGTCTGAACCCAAAGTGAACCTGGTTCAAGGTTCTCTCCGACCTGACCTGTGCTGGACTCTGTCTCAATGTCAACCAGCGGTTTGCCAACCAAGGCAGTTGCATCCGCGTCGTAGTACAGTTTTCGGATGACGCCGTCATAGCGGCTGGTGATGGTGACTGATGCTTTGTCGCTCTGAACCTCACAGATGCTGTCGAACTGAGAAACTTTATCTCCCTCCTTTACGTACCTGTGAGACAGAGAACGTTATTTAATCAGAGAACAAAACAGGCCGACTGAAACAAACCAGAGACATAGAAGAAGAGTTTCGGTAATGCCTGTAGTATTCGGGAGTTTGCTGTGTCTGGGGGAGTTTCAGGTGTCTCTGGCAGTTGGTCTCAGTGCAATTTGAAGTCTTGGCAGTTGTTTTTGTTTCACACGTTTTGTTTTTTTACAGTCTCTCTGCTCACATGTCTCAGTAGTTGATGAGGTTGTGTACATACCACTCCTTGACGGTCACCTCCATGATTCCTTCTCCAATGTCTGACAGTTTGAACTGGACGATGGGTCCTTGACTCACTGCAGGACAAACACATGACATCATCAATTACCTAAACAACTAAAAATGGAACATGTATGTTCTTTAGCCCCTCGTGTTCACCTGATGAACTACACCTGTGTCAGATTAGTCTTAAGAACTTTAAATTTGTTGCTCTTTGAAAGGGTGTACTTGGATTATTATATTGTAATATTATTATGCTCAGTGACGTGCAATCATCCTAAAAGGACAATAATACTGTTATTTGAAATCTTTTCTGGGAGGATTTATCACTCGAAAGAATTAATGTTGCAGGCCGAGTTATGATGTCATCATGTTAACAACTGGCGTCTTCCTGGATTCTTTAAAAACCTGAAACAGGATCAACTAGATCTGAGCTCCATTGAGGGTATGAGTTATCAAACCTGATACCTGTGACAAAGACACAGAATAATCCCATAAAAGATGCTCTGGTAAAAGTCTCGACCAGGTCCCTGCTGGTCGGGACTCACCAGTTGCAGTATGCAGCGTCCTGCTGCTGAACACCTGCAGGTTTCTGTCCCATCTGAAGGCGAGTGGCTGCAGGCTCCTGTCACATCTGAAGTTCTGCAGGCGGAAACATCGGCGGCGGTACTGCTGACTCAGCTGACAGGAAGAGACAACACACACACACATCATTGTACAGGTGAACACACAGGTACCGTCTGCAGGGACAACGGGCTTCATCATCCTGGTGTCCAGTCAGATGAGCTAGCTGTGATCTCATTGCCTCATCCAGCATTTGAATGCTGCACAAAGATGACACCTCCATATATACTGTCACCTCCATCGACTGTCAACTCAGTCTACTGTCACCTCTATGTACTGTAACCTCCTGTCAACTCCATCTACTGTCAGCTCTATGTACTGTAACCTCCTGTCACCTCCCATCTACTGTCACCTCCCATCTACTGTCACCTCTATGTACTGTAATCTCTATGTACTGTAACCTCCTGTCATCCTAACACAAATGTATAGATGAACGATGGAATGTGTAGATGAACGATGGAGAATATCAGTAATAAAGCTTTAAATATCGTCCATCAAATACGTCATATTAACCATAATATTATAACCTAATAATAATAACCTTTAACTGTGATATTTGCTTCGGAACAACAACAACTTCATTGGTTCATTTCCAGGCACTATCTTTGCTTGTATCAGTATGCAGAGCTGGCTGCTACTAGTCAAACTGGTTCAAGTCATTTAATTTCTGTTTTATCAGAGAAGACGTTCATTCCTTCAGGTCAATCGGATTTTATGGAAGTTTTATGTAAAGTGATGCGAGTGACTGACAGCAGCTTAGAAACCTGTATGTCTCTGTTAGCCTTGCTAGCGCCCTCAGCGGCTGTATCACCTGCAGGATGCTAACGGATACTAAGTGCAGCTGTTAGCGGAACACTGTTTTGAGTTCTACTAGCATTAGCATCACAGCTGGCTGGCAGGAAAAGTTACTGCAGCTAACAAGCTACGCTAACGAGCTACCACGTAACAGGGTGATGACGTCTGACAGGGCAGATCTCCACGCTAACATTGCAAACAAGGACGAACTGAAACAGAATATGAAAGTTTATCTAAGTTTTCTTTCTCACCAGCCGCCTGAACACCGCGAAGGAGCCTCTGGTCACCGCCGCCATCTTTCCACTGAGACATCACAGTTGCACGCCCCTGCAAGCAGCCAATCACCAGGCAGTTACGTCCAACAGACGCGGAAGTGACGTAGGCGGAGACCCAGCGGCCATCAGTGGAACAGCAGCTACTGACGTTTTTGGTACATTTATTATCTTTTTTTTAATTTTTCAACTAAATGTTTTATTCTATTCAATAAACGTAATTTAATTTCAACCAACTATGTTAACAGACGTGGGTACTTTCTACAGAAAATACTAACAATATTTAAAAACCCATGAATTAAATTTTAAGAACAGCCGCGGACAGAAGGCAGAATTAAACGCCAATGTTTCAAAGTTCACCTTTCAGGATGATCATTTTCTTTAACTTTATAGGTTGAATAGAAAATCATCTTAAAGCAAGTGAATATTCATTCTGAATATTTTGTCCGTAGAAGTATATTATATATGTGATACTGGAGCTATTTAGTCTTTCATTCTAAAACAAGTTTTTTCCAAAAGAGAAGGAAGGTATAATTTCCATGATTTAATTGATTTGTGGTAATTTATTTCAGACTTTTTCTAAGCATTTAGATCACGACTTAAAGTCTTTCATGAAAATACACAAAATAACTGAATAAAACTGCTGATAAGAACAATGATCAAAATTCAATACATCCAGTACTTGTTTCGTTTTCTTGACTGATGCAAAGTGGACCATTATCTTATTCTAGTTATTTTTCAATGTTGATTTTCCCTCTGGAAGATTTGAACGAAAACTATATTGTCGTTATTGCAATGGTATTTCAAACTATCTAAATCAGGAACAAAACTCACCTAAAAGCAAATACCTGATCAATATATACTGTAGCGGAAGTCAAGAATTGTTTTACGTGTTCAGTCAAAGCTTTATAATCAGCGGAATGAGCCTTTAAAGTCAGTGAAACACTCAGAGACACTTTGATTTATTGATTCATTTATTGATTCAACACAGTTTAAAGAAAATAACCCTGAGAGACAAAAGCTGAAAGGGTCGGCCATGTTGGAGCGGCTCCCGAGAGTGTGTGTCTTTGTCTGTTTGTGAGAGAGAGTGTATTTCAGAGGATGGGAGCCATGCCTTATCTCCTGCTCCAATTTAGCTCTTTGATCGATCATGCCCAACCCAGAATGCATCTGACACAGGTGCCATGCAGAGTATCTTCTGTTGAACAATAGAGCTCAGCGTCTTGTTACACGTTCCCGTAACACAAACAGGAAGTTAATGTGGAACAAAGAAAAAGAATGCGGCCACATTGTTGCAGTCGCTAAGGAACCAGACAAATCTGCGAGCTCATGTTTGATTTGCCGGCCAAGCCAGTTGCACGCCAGGCTCAACACAACTTTATTTGTTTATTGGGAGCGAGCGGAGAGCGAGTTAATTGCAGCCGGTTGAAATCTGTTGGGTGCAGAGTGCTAACATGCTCTGGTGTGTTGTATTTAATGTGTACAATGTGTGTGCGTGTTGTATTGTGTTTGTGTGTGCGTGTTCTATGCTATGTGTCTACAGGTATGGGTTGGCAGCCCCTGATCCTTGACATTCGATGATGTAGGTCACGTTGGTGCTCAGCTCCCCCTCAGACTTTGTTATTGTGAACTTCGCCTAAAAACATAAAAAAATTCATGATAATCAAGTGATAAACTGCCCCACCTGAACCAGGCCAGGGGCTTCATTTTACATTTTAACTTATTAGAAAGTCACTCACTTTTACCTTTTCAGGTACAAAGTGGTGTTACAAGCTGGGCCAGACAGTCACTCTTGACTGTTACATATTGCACATTTAATCGATAGTTTTGGCTATTGAGGAATAATTGAAGTTCTTTTTCTCACCTGAGTCAGCTGCTCTGCCATGTGGATAGCTGTCTGTGTGTGCAGTGTCACGGGTCCGGTTCGAATCCGAGATGTTCCTTTTGCCAGCGCCATGAAGATGATGAGCTGAGGAGGAAGACGAGATCAGAGAGTTGCATGATGAATGGACATAAGATGTGATATTTGTGTGAGCAGGGAGATGAGCAACCGCACTTACAAACAACAACTTCCAAGTGCCTTATATCTGAGAGTCTCACATCGAGTTGATTTGATTTTTGCAGAGCAGCCGGTGACTCACCTGGTCCTGAAGGAACTCGTCCACACAGCCGTTCTGTCGGATGTTTCTCAGCAACATCTCAGCAGCTTCAATACCAACTTTATCTACATACACACCTGAAACACACACAGACCAGGATGTCAAACTGTAACAGTGAGGAGAGTTAGAGACACTGAGGACATTCGCAGACACTGAAGACATTCGCAGACACTGAGAGACAGTGAGGTCATTGGGCTAGTCCTAGCCATCATGACATCCTCACCTTTCCTCCCCAGAGCTGAACCAGCAAACAGACATCCTGTTGACGACTCTGCGAAGATTCTGAAAGAACACACACACACTCATATTTCCCATCATCATCATCCCTGTCTCTGAAAGAAGCAATGGCGTCATTGGGTGGGCGGGGCTTACATGATGCCGTTGCCATCACCGAAGGCCTTTTCTTTCTCCTGTAACGCCTGGATGTTGATGTAGAGATCTTTAATTTCCTTCCTGATAGTTCGAACAGCAGCGGTCGACATGTCCTTTGCCAACTGTAGACAAAACACATCAAACGTAACGTTTAATATGGTGAACGTCATTTCACAGTCCAGACACGTTTAAGGTCTAAAATTACTCTGAGGCTTTTTTCTCTTTAAAACTGCTTCATCCTTTAAAAATCTCTCAAAGCTTAAATGTAGTTGAACAGCTGGAAACAAGATGTCGACTGCTTCACTATGATGTCCACCATCTGCATTTGTGACATTACACCTGTTGCTTACTAAATCACGATTTGCTCAGATCAGCCGTGATGTCACAAGTCCTGCATCTAAGTGTTAAACTAGACGGAAGGTCAGTGGAAGGCGAGGTTTGAACATCAGAGAAGTTACAAGCTGCAACAACTTAAATGCAGCGTTCTTCTCAGTAAATGTCGGCCGCCATCTTGACATATTGGACTGTGTGAGAGGGAACTTTACTTTGTACGGCAGGACTCCGGCCACAAATGCTCTGCCGTGGATCTTAGCGATGGTTCCTCTCTCCAGCATGGTGACTGGCTGCAGCTCTTTGACTGGATTAACCGTCACCAGTACCTCACCGCCGCCTTTCGGATAGAAACCCCTGAAGCGCGCACACACACACGCACAAACACGTACACGGTAAGAACACACACTTAAACATACACACATGCTGACTGTTTCTAACTCGATGACATCACTTACCTCATTTTAATGTCACAGTCAAAATTGACACCAAACTTTTCCACGATGGGTTTAAACACCTGAAAAGAAAAGTTCATCACATCGTCACACGACAACATCCACGTGTGTATTCAGCGTGTCAGACTCATAATACTGATAGACACAATGAGAGCCGCCCATAAGTGAAGCCAACAGATCTGCATCGCACCTTGGTGGCCGATTGAATAGCTCATAAGCCCCGCCCCTTCCATGTTAGATGGTTCAAACTAAAAGTACACATCAGACAAGTTTACTAAAAGATGCTTTCAGTCATTTAAATTAGTTCTTTTGCTTCATATTTTCCTAGAGTGTAATGAAGTGGAGGGGGCACGGTCATTAATATATATACAGTATATGGTGTGTATGCAGTGTACCTTCACAGTGTAGTCGATCTGAGGCGCCATCTCTGCATTGGTTCCGCCCTTCAGGCAGAACTGCGAGGAGGTGTCAGCGTACAAAGCACAGGGCAGAGCAACCTGCAGCAGCAGACACACACTCCTGACACACACACACACACAAAAGCGCTCAGTGGAATGGAACCTAGAAGCAGTTAGAGTCAGACAAACACACAAACAGTCAGACTCACCCTGCTGTCTGTGTATCGGCTGTGTGATTTCCTGATTGAATCTTCACTGGTGTCAGACTGATGTCGGTGGAGCCGATGGTGGCTCCCTGCAGGCTGCCAGAACACAGGTCTGAAACGAGCTGCAGACCGCTCAGGTGCTGCGGTCTGCACACACACACACACAACAGCATGACATAGCTGTACCACAGTAGCTGCATCACAGCTGGTCATCCCATTCAACTGGACATTTTAATGTAATCAGTCTGTATGTTCGACTGAGGTATGACTGGTTAAGTTTCTGCTTCATCAGAAACTGTTTCGATTGACACACTTCTGTCATGTTTTTTTCTTCCAAGCAAAGTGATATTTTAATATATTAAAGAAGTTTTGGGCGGGACAGGAGATTTGGAACAACTGAAAGATTTGGAACAACCGAAAGCTAAACAGACACCACTTTCCCTCTAAAACCTGCTAATTAACGGAATTTTCATGTCGCAGAGTTCTCTGGAAGAAAATACCGAGGCAGATCAAGTAGAGAAAAATTTAAATTTACTGGAAATGTTTCTTGGATTTACATTTAGCCACAAAACGGAAATTAATCTCGAAACAAGCAGCGGCCCTTGTTGGTTGACGAAGTACCTTCACTTCTGTTTTAGCAGATGTAATGAATTGTTGATGAGACAGACTTATTTTTGAGGAATTTTCAATGGAGTCTGGCTGGGTATCTTCCTAGATGCTACCACGCCTTCTGTCCGGCTAAAGTTTCCTAAGAGCATCACCAGAGTGAACTGAAAGGCTTTAGGATGAAACCCGAGTGTGGGATCAAATGAAATTAATGATTTATATCATAACTGGCCGTGGCTGCTTCTAGTTTAAACTAATAATAGTCGCGCAATTATTCAGCGAAGAGGGAAATTCAATGAATAGGCTAACGTTAGCCTGGTAGCCCCCGAGGTGCTAACTCACCTGAGTCCCGGTGTGCTTCTACCAGCTCGGATTTTGGAGATTTTGACAGAGGACCCGGTGATACAGCTGAGTGCCGCGGAGACTCTTAGGATCTGTCCACCCTGCATGGACCGGGGAGAAGGAATCGACACCGGTGAGCTCAGAGCCGGTTGCCGCTGTTAGCCTTCAATTAGCATGATAGCGCCACAGAACAACTGTTCGTTCCTCTGGTAAAGTATGAAACGTTACTCACTCCCTCCATTACGCTGCCGTCGATCTCCACCGCCGCGGTCTCCATCTTCTCACGGAACCGTAAACGTAAAGGGTTCAACCAGGATAGACTTGTTAGCGTTAGCTTTCCGTTGCCTGTAGCCGCCAGGCACTTTTGTTTTTCAGTTCTTCTTCGTCTGCAACTTCTCTGTTTCAAGTTAAGCGGAACCACTTTAACAACGTCCTATGGCCTTCAAAATAAAGGAAACGACTCCAGAAAATAGACACGTCTCTATTACTTTTTCTGGATATTCAGGGTTTCAACAGCTGAGGGGTTGGATTATAATCTGTTATAAAAGTAATGAACGTATGCAAAATTTAATTTAAGCTCTCACAACTGAATTATTCCATATTTGTATGATTTGTTAATTGTATATTTTATTATGTACTGTAACAAAAAATGTTTTCTTTGTTTTCACGATTATTACTCTTTGCATGTTTCTAACAAACTGCAGTATCATTTGATATTTGCTCTGCTTTCCAAGTTTGAAATTAAATTAGTCCTGAAAGTTCCAATATATGGGGTGTACTGATATCTGGTGGCATTCATTGGGAATTACAACAGCTCATATCACCTCTATGTCGGGGAAAACTACGGTAACCTGCAAGTTATTTGACGTATGGTCAACTTGACATTACTTAATAATTTAGGCTAGCTAAACTGTCGGACAGCTCCAACAAATACTTACTCCGAATCTTAAGATGAGAAAAATCGTAAGAAAACTTTATTGATCCCCACAGGGAATTCACTTTGGTAGCCTACAAATGCTCACACATTGGAAAAGGGAGCCATTTCATAGGACGACAAGCAAACAACTTTTAAATGCTTGTTGTCTGAAAGGAGTTCAGATAAGATACATGAATGTGATCTTAAATATACCCTGAGCCATCGGTCTCTGTTGTGTTCACTCCCCAGAGATAAATAAAATCACAGTTAAAAAACAGAACAGAACACACTTCACATCCTTATCTAGAGAAAGCGCAACTGAAATAGGTTATTATGAGTGAAAAAAAAAAAGTAAACAAGTATTAAAGGAAATGCAAAGGAGAAAAATAACATGAAAGATGCATGGTTTGTCCGTTCGGTTTACTGTAGCTGCAAGATGGAGTGTTGGGTGCAAGAGGACCCGCTCCCGTGAAGATATAAAGGGCTCATTCTAAGATAATGACAAACATGAAATCCAGTCCGATCACACACAGTGATCATACATTGTAACGTGTGTAATGTGTTCATAGGATTTCAGGGCACACTGGGACATTTGTGTTTTTACTGAAGTGCATGTGAAGTCACCTGCTGGTTAACTGTTTGTTACCTGCTGGTTATCTGCTGGTTTCCTGTTGGTTACCTGGAGGTTTTGTGTTTCTGACAGGCTGCAGGCTCACTAGGCATCTCTGCATGTCCAGGTGTGTGGGTCCTTGTTGGATGCAGAAACATGGTCTGTTTGGGACTTTTCCTGCTGGACCTGGCCTTCCTGTTCCATGACATCATCAGCATGGTGTTGTGTATAGTATTGTCCCTCTAACCACTTTAACTCACCTGCACTAGGTGAGCTGATGTACAGTGTGTACAGCAGAAAGTCCAGATTAAACCTGCATGTGTTGAAACCTGATGAGGCTGTAAACTCAGGCCTCTGTCTTACTAGTAACCTGATCATGGACACCTGACACCTACGCAGTTTGGACCGGTCCTCACAGTCTGCTTGCACCCTATAGCATGGCGGACGCCGGGGCCTGGAGATTGCACCAGGATGGTCCCCGGATCCTCCAACCACCCCCTCCAGGACTAGGACCAGGATCAGGACCGGGATCAGGACCGGCACCCAACCGTGTATGGATCTCTCTTATAGCAGGTAAGTGTGACATCATCACTTAGACATAAACAGACATTAAAGGGCTAATCAGTAATATAAACCTGCCTCAGATACTGAATCCTGAATTTGTAATATTGAAAGGATTCCACTTGTTTTGACATTTCAGTTTATTATTTTCACTTTTCAGCTTCTACCCGAGTGTAGGAAAGAAAATCCTTTTAGGCTGCGCACATTCAGTTTGATCAGATTTTCTTCAGATAAATTGGTGCAATTCATATTTTATCAGAACAATAAACACAAATGTTTTACCTCAGGAAAACTGTATAAGCTGTATGAAGTTAAGCAAAACCATGAAGCACAAAGAAGATGAAAACAGGTACATAAATATTAGAATTATAATCATGACTATTTCCATTTATGGTTAAAAACTTGACATAAGGAATAAGAACCTTTAAAAATAACAAAGATAGTTCCGCTCATCTTGGTTATTGCAGGTTTGGAGATCAGTGATCTTTAGAAGAGTTAATCCTGATTTAGTTTTGAAATGAAAAGAAGTCATATATCGTCAGCATACTAACTGAACTACTAAATTCATGTATTATGTTACTAGTACAAATATGATTTAAAAAAAAACATTTTATGCAGGAATCCAGGGGTCCTGTACGTTTTCAAAGACACCCTGTTGTTTCTCTACAATATGCATGGCGAAGGAACAGAGTGCCAACAAGTGAAGGTTTTGGTCATCAAGTGAAGGTTTTTGTAAAAATTGTATTTTAGTTTCGACGGTCAGTTACTGGGGCTGGCCAGACGATATCCCTCATTGCGTGTGTTTCTAGTGGAACGTGAAGGCAACACAGCCTATCCTCTTCGGGGATTGGCTGCAGTTCCTATGGGCGTGCCCCTGGTTGCTATGGTTACGTATTCTAAGGAGGGACCTGGTTAATCAGAGTTATAGACTTTCCGAGCGTCGTCAAGCCGCCGCGGCTCTAATATGCTAACATGCTAGCCCGGGATTATTTACGGTTTGAAAACCGTAAACCTGAACTTCAGAAACGGTAGAAAAGAATCCATGCTCCCGAACAACAGCCGCAGTGACGGATGGAAAAGTGGGAAGAAAGTTTTTTAACTTTTAAATAGTGTTCGCTTCGCTGCGAGCTAGCACTCATGTTAACGTGCTAACGGCTAACTGAGCTGCTAGCAGTTAAAAAAGTTTTAAAGCTAGCTGGTCCAGGAATTATACGCATCCATGACGGTGGAGGGAATCCGACATTCCCCAATCCTGTCCGCCCTGTTCAGGGTGACGGAGGAGTCCGAGCCGCTGGGGCCCGCAGAGTTTATCAAAGGTAAAAGCGAGTCAGAACAGGTGATTGCAGATTAAAATAAAGAGTTAAAACTCACAATTACAATAATGAGTTATAACATGCGATAAAGTATAAAAATAACTATTTATAACCTGTGATTAAAGGCAAAAATAACGAGTTATAACAGGCGATTAAATATTGAAATAGAGTTAAAACAGACAATTACAATAACGAGTTATAACCGGAGATTATAGGCAGAAATAACGAGTTATAACAGGTAATTAAAGGTAAAAATAGCTAACTAATATAGGTGATTAAAAACAGGTTTTACTAGATTAAAGTAAAGAGTTATAACCTGTGATAAAAGGCCAAAGTAACAAGGTATAACAGGTAATAAAGAATAAAAAAGAAGATTAAAGAAGTCGAAAGTTGAGTATTGAGGGAATCAGCGATAAGTGATTCATTTCTAGATGTAAAGTTGTAAAGGAATCAGATCAGGTGGGGTTTCTGTCTGGAGGAGGGATGGTTCCAACTTTATCGAAGGCAAAGTTGTCAGCAATCAGGTGAGTTTTATCAGTGTATTGATGATGTTTGATTGATTGAACAGTTTCACTTTTAAAATTCAACATAAGATGCCATCACCTCTAATATATCAATAATTGAAGTTGTTGATCAGGTAGTTGGGTTCATTGAAGAGCAACGCTATGGTAACAGTGTGTATGAAGAAACAGGCGGGTGGAAAATTGAAACTGGTGGAAGACAAATGTCAAACAGTTTGTGATCGTCAGGGGATTTAAAAGACGTTTGTCTCCCTCTGCAGGATCAATGTCAGCTCTTTGTTTGTGTTCACGGATCAATTCATCCACAAAAAGCAATCGCAAGTAGAAAGTTTTCCAGCTTGTATCTGCTGGTTTTGTTTTCTGACATTAATTAATTCTGAGTTGTAGCCTGTCAGTTAGAAAATCTATTTCCTGACAATAAAAAGACTAATGGACTATTTCAATAAAGAAAGAACTACTTTGCAGACGAACGTCCTGACGACTTTAAAAGATACATTCACACAGTTGAACCCTGTTTGTTTTCTGTCTTCCTCACAGAGCGTCTGTATTTCGCCACGTTACGCAGCAAACCCAAAAGCACCGCCAACACGCACTACTTCTGTACCGACGATGAGTTTGTGTATGAAAAGTAAGTGAGTCAGATTTAACGAATTCAGCTTAATGGAAATTCTGTGCTCAGCTTTATTTTGAAGGTGTAAATATGTAAAACAACTTCCTGTGTAGTTTCAAGCTCCTGATCAGCTGTTTTACGCTCTGTAATCATGTTCTGAACGCAGCTCATCCTCCCCTTTGTCTTTAGTTTCTATGCAGACTTTGGTCCTCTGAACTTGGCCATGTTGTACCGATACTGCTGCAAACTCAACAAGAAGCTGAAGGTGAGTCTCTGCCGCCTCCCCCATCAGGAATGTCCACAATGCAACAGGGTAGACGCACCTTAAGCAAGGCTATTCACACTGTCATGCACATGTTCAGCCTGTCACACACATCCTGTCACCCACATGTTCACCTTGTAAATTTCTCTGTGTTGAGACGAATAAAGGCTTTCTGATTCTGATGTCACAGACATATGTTCACCCTGCCACACATACACATGTTCACCCTGCCACACACATCTTTACCCTTTCACACTCATGTTCACCCTTTCACACTCATGTTCACCCTGTCAAACACACACGTTCACTCTGTCACATGTTTAAATGTTTATATTCCTGTCACTCACATGTTCTCCCTGTCTCACATGCATCTTCACCCTGTCACACACACACACCTTCACTGAGGATTCATTCGTTCATTCGTCTGTGTGACTTCAGTCTGCAAAGGTTTCAGGTTGATTTGGTTTTTCATTATCTTCGGAATGTCAACACCTCTGTGTTGTTTTTTGTGTTGTTACGTTGCCACGGTGAGGACATTCCTCTCGTTGTCTGTTGTCATCTGTCATTGCACCGGGCCGACCAGACTGGATTCACACAGTGTTTTGTATCATTGACAAACTTTTCTCTGTATGAAAACACTGAACATGTGTGATGCTGCCAAAATCCACATGCTAACAGGGCAGCTTCCTGACACGGCTAACTTTGGCGTCCTCTTCCTCACACGCCTCACTTTGACCTCCTCTTCCTCACATGGCTCACTTTGACCTCCTCTTCCTCACACGGCTCACTTTGACCTACTCTTCCTCACACGGCAGACTTTGGCCTCCTCTTCATCGAATGGCTCACTTGGGCCTCCTCTTCATCACACAGCTCACTTTCTTTCTGCAGTAACCTCATCACCAGTATGTTTTAGTTAAGCTGATCCACCTGATAATCTTCAACTGTCATTGTATTTGACACAGTAAAGCAGCGAATCTGATCAATGAATCAGTAATCAAACTAATTGATTGATTGAAGTTTTTTTTTTTCTTCTGCAGTCTTTCACTCTGACCAGAAAACGTATCGTTCACTACACCAGCTTCGACCAGAGGAGGAGGTCCAACGCCGCCGTACTGATCGGGGGATACGCTGTAGGTGACAACAAACTGGAATTTGATTTAAATAGTTTCACTACACACACACACACACACACACACACACACACACACACACACACACACACACACACACATACAACGATGAAGACAAACCAGTGATTGACACAGAAAATTGTAAGAATTATTTCATGTCCATGGCTGCATTCCAAACAGAAGGCTTCTTCACTTTGGAGTTAAGACATCATCTAATAATGTTGCAAACAAGCTCTTAAGGAAGTCATGATGAACATTAACATGCCTGTAACGTTAGATACTCAGTTAACATGAGATATTCATCTAGATGATGCCTTCAGACCCGACCAATCAGGGCTCAAAAAGACGTCCCAGGAGACAGGAAATAGAAGTTAAAGTAAAGTTGTTATGAATGTCCATTGAATGGTCTCTCTGTTTGTCAGGTGATCTACCTGAAGAAAACTCCAGAGGAAGCGTACAGAGCTCTGATCTCCGGATCCAACGCCTCCTACCTTCCGTTCAGGTCAGTGCTACTGCTGCTGCTGCTACTAGTGCTGCTAGTGCGACTACTGCTACTACTCCTTATACTGCTGCTAATACTAGAGATACTAGTAATACTAAGCCTGCTGCTACGTCTACTACTACTGCTGCTGCTACAACTGTTACTGCTACTATTACTACTACTACTGCTGCTGCTGCTGCTGCTGCTACTACTGCTACTACTGTTGCTGCTGTGTGTGCGTGTGTGTGTGTGTGTTAGGTATTTCTCATGTGTTGTGGGGACTCTCCTCCCTTTTGGGGACAAGAAGCAAAGTTCCCATCACTTATATCACTAAGGTGAAGATGAGTCATGCTCAAGTGTCAGGGAGCGTAAGTCAATGTAATGTCCACTGAGATGTGTGTGAGGGATAAAGGGCTTTTTGTTGTCCAGACTGAGCGGTTATGTAACAGCAGTGTTAGACGGAGCAGCTCTCGGCTGCTGATGGATTAACATGACCACCATGAGGCCACGCCCACACAGTGATGCATTCACAGCCTGTCTGAGAAACCATCTCTGGATGGTTTCTATACTCAGAGGATTCAAACTCAAAAGTCTGAACACGGCTTCTCGACACTTTTCTGACAGGAAGGTGGAGACTGGTTGGTAGTTAGTCGATGTTGTAAAACTGTGTGTGGGTTAACACTCGAAGGGGAAGCAGTGACATGAAGTGGGGGGGGGTCGTGTTGAGGGTGAAGGTGTCAGCTAGTATCCTTACTACTGCTCCACTGGATCTACAGCCCAGCTGAAGAGCTATTTGAACTTGATTCCTCAACTGGCCCGTCGTAATATGTGTCACTAATGAGAGACGTGCTATCAGCTCAGTGAGAGTCTGTAACACTGCTGTGATAATGAAGATGAAGACTCACATGCTGATGAAACATTTGTCATCTGCCGTGTTTGAATGCAATCCAATCCGGTTGTTTCCATTTCTGTTGTCAGACAACCGAACACGTGAGAAATATTTTGGTTTTAATGGCGGCCTGTAAACTCCAGCTGTTAGCCGGTGTTGCTTCTCATGCTGCTGGTGAGGGTTCAGTCAGCTGACAACTGCAGCTGACGGTTAGAGCATCACCTGTCCTTCTGTCACCTGCAGCTGACTGATTGTGTGTGTGTGTGTGTGTGTGTGTGTGGGAGGGGGGGGGTGGTAGATGGGTGGTGTATGCAGGACGTTAAGATCAGCAAAATCAATAATCAGTAATCCCGGTGCAGTCGCTCTGTGTTACAGAGTGGTTGGTTCAAACTGATGTGATGTTATTGAAATCAAACTCTGAGGTGATGATGTCATTGATCTCTGTAGGGACGCTTCCTTTGGGAATTGCACCTTCAACCTCACATTGCTCGACTGTCTGCAGGGCATCAGGAAGGTGAGTTTAAATGTACTGATTGGCTGAATCCCCCCACCCTCTGCTTGAGTGCAGAGAATCACCTGTGTGATGTCAAACTGTCAGGGTTTAGGGAGCGGGGCTAGATATGCCTCTGTAGTGATGGACACACCTGAGCTCTTATTAATCCTTATCCTTGTTTACATGTTGCCAAGTGATTAAAGGTGAACTGGTGTTACATGCACACCTGACCCAGCTGTGAGTGCTCACGTTGCATTGTGGGTAATGTTTGAAGCAGGTTTTAACAAAGAAATAAAAGATATTGAATAAAAATCTTTTGTTCTCCAAAGTTTTTCATCATTTTTTGAAAGACGTTACATACAAATGAAATGAGAGTGGAAAAGAGGGCGGGCTCTGTGGTTGATTTTAAAATGTGTGTACTTCCCGTCATGTTACAACAGTCTGTACAGTCGGAATTGTTTGTGTGTTTCAGGCTCTGCAACACGGATTCTTTTACTTCGAGACCTTTGACGTGGATGAGTACGAACACTACGAGGTAACAAAGCCGTCCACCTGCAGAGCTGCACTGACTCCTGAATTATTTAGGTAGAAGAAGACAAAAAGCAGCAGCTGTAATGAGTTCATGTGACCTTTCATTAGTCCAACAAGAATCCAGACATCAAGTCAAACTGTTTTGGCTTTCTGCACCACTGAACCACCTCACAGGGATGAATGTGGCCCAAAACAGAAAATTACATATTCAGAGGTTTTTACTGGATCCTCCACATGGACCTAATCACTCTGTAGCTGTTGCAGGTGTTCTGTACTTGTTCTGTGGAATAAAACCTGTGACTGTCTGTGTGCAGCGGGTGGAGAACGGAGACCTGAACTGGATCGTCCCCGGAAAGTTTCTGGCCTTCAGCGGGCCTCATCCCAAAACTAAGATTGAGAATGGTGAGTGGACAGCAGCTGATGGACAACAAACTGTAATTTGATTTAAATAGTTTCACTAAACACACACACACACAGGATCACTCAAGCGGCTGAGATCAGACGAGGAACCAGCTGGAAGCACGACTGCACTTCATTCATTATATTGATCTGTTTGTCTGGTTGATGCTAAACTGGATGTGGTTTTAAATGTCCTCAGTTAGTCTCCACGTGTCCTCAGTTTGTCTCTACATGTCCTTGTGGGCTCTGACAGTCTTGTGGCTCCGCCCCTGCAGGTTACCCTCTCCACGCCCCCGAGGCTTACTTCCCGTACTTCAGGAAAAACAACGTGACCACCATCGTTCGCCTGAACAAGAAGATCTACGAGTCCAAACGCTTCACCGATGCTGGCTTCGACCACTACGACCTTTTCTTCTTAGACGGCAGTACGCCGAGTGACACTATCACACGCCGCTTCCTGCACATCTCGGAGAATACAGACGGAGCCGTGGCCGTCCACTGCAAAGGTGAGGACTTTCATATTCCATCCTTCATGTCCTTGTCCTGCATCAACTCCCTGTCCTGTATCATCTCCTTGTCCTGTCCTGTATCATCTCCTTGTCCTGTCCTGTATCATCTCCTTGTCCTGTCCTGTATCATGTCCCTGTCCTGTCCTGTATCATGTTCCTGTCCTGTATCCTGTCCCTGTCCTTTCCTTTATCATGTCCCTGTCCTGCATCATGTATCATTACCCTGTCCTGTCTTTGTCTTCACATGACTTCATGTTTATCTAAATGGTCCGAGGTCAGCACACGTCAGCACACGTCAGCCCAGAGGAGAGAATAATCTGCTCAGTGTTTGTGTCTCCTCTCACACTGAATCTCTCCGTCATGCAGCTGGTCTTGGCAGGACGGGCACTCTAATCGGCTGTTACCTGATGAAGCATTACTGCTTCACGGCGGGCGAAGCAATCGCCTGGATCAGGATCTGCAGACCGGGCTCTGTGATTGGACCACAGCAGCACTTCCTTGAAGAGTAAGTCTGTTTTAGATAAACAAAAGAGGATCAGACGAGAGGTGTTGGTCACATGATCAGAGGAACTCTTCAATGTGCTGATAGGAGTGTGTTTGTGTGAGGCAGTACAGATCAGCTGGTTATCTCCCTGAACAGCTTCCATTCTGCAGCAGTTGTAAGTCGTGTGTTTGTGTTGGCCTCCAGGACTGTGACAGCAGTCTTTATTCATACGTGAAGGTCCTTTTAAGTGTGTGTGTTCCTCAGTCAGTGGATCTGAGCTTGCAAAATGTTCTTTAAACTATCACACTGGTTCATATTCTCTGACCATTCTCTGTGTGTGTTTAAAGGAAGCAGTCATCCATGTGGTTGCTAGGAGACAGTCAGCGTTCACAGAAGACCAAGCTGGAGGAGAGAGCGGTGCCTCACCTAATCACCAGTATGGATGACCTCACCTTAAACTCCTCCCACAACTATACAAACTCCGCCCACAACAGAAGCGTACATAGATCCCCGAGCTACGACCTCCTCCAGAGTGAGGCATCAGAAATCGGACTGGGCCTGACTCAGGGAGACAAACTGAGAGCCTTAAAGAGCCGGCGTCCCCCCCGCGCGTCCACCACCGAAGCTCTGAGGTACCAAAACTAGAACTTGAGCCGTTATGGATGCTGAAGCTGGAGGTTAAGTGCCTGACGTGTTGTGTGTTTGTCTTTCAGAGTGGAAGAGATGAAGCTGCACAGCAGATCAGCGTCCCAGCCGCTCAGGTGCAGCTGACTTCTGATCAATCAGATAAATTATATCTTGTCTGATAACATTAATCAATGCACATACTGACCTAGACTTGTCTCTGTGTGCAGATTGTCACTGGGGGTCACTCAGGGCCTTGCCTCCCCTCTCAAGTCCTCGAAATTCACAGCCTCCTCTGCTTCTGCGGCTGCCAAGAGGATCGGCCGAAGTCCGTCATCATCAGCGTCCAACATGAGGAGGTCAGCGGCGTCCTGTCTGCACAGTCTGACGGGTTGAAATACGCTTTATACACGATGATGAAAACAAATCGTTCTCAGGGGATTTTAGATAAGTTTAATGGCAGACAGAATGTTACTGAATGACAGCGGCTATTTATGAACTTCGGAGCATTCCGTCCAGTTCATTCGTCTGTGTTTCACCTTTGTTTGTGATCATCGTTCTGTAGTTTCGCTTTAGTCTCGTCCTCGCCAGTAGATTCATCGACCTGGTTGGTTGAGGCCCTAGTCAGCCGACTTGCTGACAAATCACTTTAGATCAGCTGATGTGCGTCAGGATGCTGCAGGTGGATGTTGGTGACCGCCATCATTAGCTGTGTGTGTGTGTGTGTGTGTGCGTGTGTGTCAGCTCAGCTCTCAGCTCCCGATTGGCCAGCTCTCTCAGTGACCTCTACGCTGTTGACGTGGAGGATGACAGGAAGACACCGTACGCTTCTCTTCCTCCCCCCTCCTCCTCCTCTTCTGTGTCCCTCAGCCCCTCCCCCTCTTCTCTGGCCCCACCCTCCCTGTGTCGTTATGGTAACAACCCTCGCAGCGCACAGCATGAGGTCAACAACAACAGCGGCCCGTATGGCGGCTCTTCAACGCCCCCTGCTCCTCGGCTGACACAGGACTTCGGCCCGTACCGAAGCCCGGGGCCCTACAGCGCTCTGAAGGGCCCGTCAGGACGCTACCTGAGCCGCTCCATACCTGTAAGTCCTCTGACACAGCAGCAGCTGAACCCCGCTCCTCTGTTGACTGGTTATCTCTGCTCTTACCTCACTACCAGAGAAGGAAGATCACAAACTGCTTCTTTAAGGAATTCATAAGTCATCAATAATCAAGTTCAGATTCAAACTCGCGCAACTTTCACTGACGCTCGTTTTTGAATTCCTTCCTGTCACATGACTTTAATGTCTGTGAGTGTTTGTGGTGGCGTGATGAACTGATGGAGAGTCTGTCTGACGTTAACGCCACTAACAGGAAGCAGCTGATGAACTGAAACGGAGGCTTTAGGACACAAAGTTTGACATTTGCTTTCTCACCGTCTGGAAGCTTCGCGGCGCCAAAACCGTCAAGTTGAGGCACAACAAGAATCACAAGCTTGTCTTCACTGCATGCAAACGTCCAGCTTCTCATAATGGGACAATTAGCGAACTTATGTGACCAAATTAGACGTTTGATGACATAACGGTTCCTGATGTCGAGAACATTAACAGGAATAAAAACACGTCTGTATTGCACTCTTGATCCCGTCTGACTGCTTTTTTCCTGTTTTGTCTTTCAGTCCCTTCAGTCAGACTACGTCCAGTACTAGGAGCACCAACCTGCCCTGAAGATAGCCTACATTACCCACAACCCCCTGCGTCGGATGCTCAAAGGGACTGAAGACATGCTGCTCGCTGTATGTAAAAGAAGATATATTTAGATAAAGAAGACAGATTTTATATTTGTTATTTGCGAAACAAAGAAGACATATTTTTGTTTTAAAGAAGATGTTTTTTGATAAACTGGAGGAACAACAGCTTCCTCTGTCATCATGGTGACCGTATTTACTCGTTGCTTCTCACTGTGTTCTCTGTCCCTCCGCTGGACTGTATTTTCTAATCAACAGCAATAATTCTTAGGAACAGAAAGAAGAAGGGAAGGTCAGCAGCCAAACTCAGGTTAGAGACTCGTCAGTTTGGTCGTGAAGTCGCGTCAGTCGTGTC
The DNA here is from genome assembly GCA_901007825.1 of Macroramphosus scolopax. Lineage (NCBI taxonomy): Eukaryota > Metazoa > Chordata > Actinopteri > Syngnathiformes > Centriscidae > Macroramphosus > Macroramphosus scolopax. Next base: position 90,139 of record CAAKHC010007390.1, read on the forward strand.
TCGTAGGGGAAAATTAATCTGATGCTTTTAGCTCCGCTGCTGCAATAACAGAAGGATAAAAGGGCTGAATATTCAATGTTTAACCAAACTACTATCAGAGTATTCCTTGTTGTAATGATGAAAAATGATTTGTGATCAGCTGAAGTGAAGACAACGAGGCTCTATCAGGATCAGAGAGCAGGAAGCAGAAGGGACGTCCTGGACCCTGAGTTTAAGAGTCTCACACTCGACCGTCTCATGCTCTACCGACTGAGCCAATCGGGTCTTACGATGATCCGACAATCCGAGAAGCACAGTTCCAGTCCTTTAACACGGACTGCTTTCTACATCTAAAGGAAGTAAATAACTCACAGGTGCAACCAGTTCAGCCAATCACAAGCAAGTTAGTCTGATCAGACCCAAATCATGACCTTTGACCTGCTGGAGCAGAGTGACAATACCCTTCATTCCCAATCTGATTCAGACTGTACCCAGACGGTTGCCTGAGATGTGGAACTGCTACTATAAATTCTTAATTTTTTTTTAAAAAAGTCAAACATCCAGTTGAAGATCTGTCAGCCGATTGGCTGTCTGGAGATCAGCTGATGGTCCTCGTTGTCTTCAAGACTGTTGTGATCAGATCGACATCGATCAATCCGATTGATCGGATCAATGTTGCAGTCTTCTACCTCCTCTAGCTCATGTTTTAAACATATCACTGTACGTCCAAGATGAAAAGCAATTTTTGTAACGAGTCACACACAACTGGCTTTTAGAAGAGGAAATAACAGCACTTTCACAATAAAAGCTCCAGGGACCAAAACCTTGAATGAAATGCTTGTTGCTCTAAAAAAAAATGTAATCTTTCATCAGTCTTTAAGTTGAATAACACAGAATTGTGTCTGAAATGTCTGAAGTAGCTTTGACTCAACAACATGATGTGAACATGTGAACATTTGGATGAATGAAAGTCATTGAAGTGCCATAAAGGAGCATCCAGGTGTTCCTCCTCTGTCTCGTTACGATACTGCATATGAAGGAAACAAGCGATGAGCTACTGTCTTAAACAAAGGGAAAGACAAAGAAGGAATTCGTTCTGAGGAAACAGCCTCAGTATGAAGCAGCAAGAAGCACCTGAGTGCTCCTTTAACATGTTTCTGTCCTCTGCTGAATGTTCCATCTGACACAGGGCTTTTATTTTGGAATGAAGGTGGTAAATGAAGTTGTTTCATGTCTTTTTATTGAGCAACAGTTTGAAAATAACTTGAAGATTTTTATTTTCTTGTAACTGACAGCAGAGTTTCTATCAAATAAAATTATTCTTGTGTTTTCTTCCTGTGTTCAGAGTCCTGAGTCAGTTAACACAACAACTTCAAACATCAGTTTCTGTTCAACTTTCTTAATCCACCATCTCCAAACAGGAAGGAGTTTATTATCCATCTGAACTTTAAAGTCTTTTAAATATACAAACTAGACTTAAAGCCGAACAAAGAAGCTAATATCATTGATTTTACTTCATGTCAAACGTTTCAGCAACATAACAAATTAAAGTCACACAACAAATCTGAGTCAAGAAAAATCTTATCTTTGAGTGAAAATAGAAATTAAGATTTATTTGAATTTCAGTTTTAATCTCGAACTAGAAAACAAAGTTTCATTAAAAACATTCGACTTCTTAATGTGTAATAAAACAACAGTTACAGCAAAAACACGTCACATTCGATACATACTAATTTATGACTGGATTGTAATGTAATCTGTCACCGGATTATACTGTTATCCATTAATGGATTATAACAATCTATTACCTGGCTGTATTGTAATCAGTTCCTCTGCTGTGACTGAGGACAACAATCAGTCTAGCGTTGGGTTCCGTCCTCCAGGGAGCCGAGACGAGTCTGAATCAGCGCCAACAAACTGACCAGTAGAAACCAGCTGTTTGTATCATGTGACCAGTGTGAATTCATCAGTGCAAAGGTCAGAGGTCACTCATGATCAGCATTTAGACAGACTCCTCGCATTGAAGCAGGTAATACACGCACACACACCTGTGAGAGTGAGTGTCCCATGACTCCGCCCCGTCAAACAGTCTGACCTCCAGTGACCCCGCGATGAGTCATCGTCATCCTGTTATCAGACACACTGTGAACCAATCAGTCAATCAATCAATCAGAATCCAAAGACTCAGAGCCACATCACCGCTGCACCATGAATAAGACTTGTGGGGAACAGTTTTACAGTGCAGACTGAGGTCAGACGGAGCTGCAGTGAAAAGTTTCACATTGCATGTTGGTTCTGGTGGACCGGCAGTGAAAAGTTTTACAATGCGGACTGAGGTCAGACTGACCTGTAGTGCTGCGTGTGTCCTGCGGGGGGCGCTGTGCTCCGCGCACCACCAGCACACGCACAGCTCAGCGGAGGAGGCGTCTTTCTTTCTGCTGTCAAGCTGATTTTCTGCTCTAAAGGCTGAAAGCTCGAGACAAAGACAAGCGGCTTCTCTTCACTCATTCCTTCTTTCTATTATTTCATCTGCTGGTTTATTCTACATTCAATCATTCAGCTGTTCTTTCAGTCGTTTGTTCAGAGCCTCTGAGGACTGAAAATGTGTCGGCTGTCTGTCTGCAGGATCTTTCTGCTCTCAGGTGAGACTTTTTATTTCTGTTTGAATAAATCATGTTGATGAATCAGATGATGAAAATTCAGTGCGTTTTCATGACCATCATCATTATCATCGTCATCATCATTATCGTCATCATCATCAGACTGACAAACATGATAGAACATTAACGTCCACTTTGATTTACACAATACAAAAGATTTCTGATCAGGTCGGGCTTTATTGTTTAAAGTCTTGTTATTGATCTTGATACTCAGTCAGCAGCTGCATGTCTGTGTTTCATTGATTATTACTCTCCTCAGTCTGATAGGTTGTCACAAAATGAAATAACCAGTTTCCAATCAGATCAGAACATGCGGCTTCCTGTCAAATGATCATTTATTAAATATGATTCTGTGTTTAATGTCAGCTTGCAGCTGATTGGTTGTTAAAAACAAATACTGGGTCCAAACAGCTGAGCGCTCAGAAACATTTGTGTTATTTATATCATGTAAATGAGCTCAGCTGAAAACGATTCTATTTATGATGTTTAGTCGACTATAATTCTTGTTTTGGTTTATTTGTCTTCTGGTCAACATACAAACATCCTCCGAAGTTCAGCAGACAAATGTTTCATGTTTAAAAGTTTTCGTTTTTGGGGACTATTTTCAGCAGTGGATGAATATATGTTTTAGGCTGTAGTGAGTATTTGTCAAGGCAGGTTTGTGTGTGTGTGTGTGTGTGTGTGTGTGTGTGTGTGTGTGTGTGTGTGTGTGTGTGTGTGTGTGTGTGTGTGTGTGTGTGTAGAGGGAGGTTGAGGTCATGAAGTCTGATCAATCATCGGATCGATCAACAATCTGTCTGCGGGACAGTTTGTCTGTAGTTGGACCAGCTCTGAGTCATCGACTGTATATAAAGATGGCAACATTCCTCCACTTAACTTCACTCAGAGCAGCTGTCAATCATGACGTCACTTCCTCTTTTTATAGCATAAAAAAAATCAAAACATGAATATCAGTGTGATAACAACTACCTGAGGAGACAGAAACCATTTTGGGAAACATTTATCTGACGTGAACTTGGAGTTTTTAGTTTGAACCAAGTCCCATCGACTAACATACAGGGGGCGGGGCTTATCAGCTACACTGCAACCAGCCACTAGAGGTTGATCCAGATCTGGAGGCTTCACTTTTGAGGAACACTAATAGTGCACATCTTTATATGTCGTTGGTCTGAGCTCAGACTTAATGTGAATGATGACCGCAGCCTCTACTTCCTCTCAGTTGCTGCAGTCGATCAGTTTGTGGCCCCTCTGACATATAATATCTTGATCCAGGACCAGATCAGGGGCCCCTGCTGACTTCCTCTCAACAAATTAATTTCCATCAAATTCAAAAAAAGAAGTCTAACTGAGCTTTAATTTACTTTGTTTGTCCTGTTGTTGTTTATGACAGTGCTGTTGTTTACCTCAACAGCTCTGATGATGTCATCATGCTGCATTCAGGCCCTGCGGATTGAGGTTTTTCCCAGAAAGCCTCTGTTCAGACTTGCCGAGCGCCACCAGCTGGTATGTTTGGTTCAGGACTGTTCCACAGTGCCGAGCATCTCCTGGACTCTGCTTGGGGACCGACCTCTGACCGCTACCGTCAGCACCAACGAGACGCAGTCTGTTGTGACCTTTGATCCCGTGATGATGGAACATGAAGGTGCTCTGCTGTGTAAAGCCTCCTGTGGAGAAGAAAAGAAACAGACAAGGACGAACGTGCAGGTCTACTGTGAGTACAGTGATTGGCCTGTTTTGAACAGTGAGGTTGAAGACTTTTCTCTGGTCGGTTTCCATCAAATCCGCCTGCATGTTGTTCTTAGAAAATTGACGTTAATGTCTGTGTGTCTCCAGCCTTCCCATCAGCCCCTGTCATCACAGGTCAGGACCGTGTCAGGCTTGGGGTGGAGTCCACCCTCACCTGCCAGGTGTCTGACCTTTACCCCGCCGAGCTGCTGACCCTTTATTGGCTGAGAGGAGATGCCGTCCTGCAGAGCATTGTGGGAGAACCTGGCTCCAGTTCGGTTCGGTCTACTTTCAAATTCACCCCTGTGAGGGCGGATTCCGGAGCACGCATCAACTGCAGGGCCACACTGGACTTGCAGGACCTGTCTACTGACAACAAAACCAGAGAGACCAGCATCCCCCTAAACCTGCTCTGTGCGTCAACACACAACAACACAAAACAATGCACATCCATATACGTCAACACACGTCAACATACATGTCGAGATGAGTGAAATTGCGTGTGAAAATATTTGATGTTAAGAAGTAAAGTAAAACATCGTCATCATCACCTTCTGTAGATGCCCCTGTTGTCACGGCGATATCCGACTCTGTCGCGGTGATGGCAGGCTCTCCGCTCACTCTCACCTGCTCGGCGGAGGGGAACCCTGAGGTGCTGATCACCTGGAGCTTCAGCACAGCGGACGGACACTCGCTCCCGCTAGGTCGAGGTCCGGAGCTCGTCCTCCCGGCGGTCAGTCTGTCGCAGGCCGGCCGCTATGACTGCAAGGCGGAAAACACGGAGGGGAAGCAGAGAGCTGCAGTGGAGGTCAAAGTTCACGGTGAATATCCTAAGATACTGGTACTTCTGAAACTACTGATGAAAGTAGGTACTGGTACTGGTAGTATGAATAGTATTAATTTGTTGTGATCTGCATGTCCATGTGTCTTTAATGAAGTGCTGCATTTCTATTAATCAGCTCACCTGGACGGACACTGATTCTAATCTCTCGTGTCTTGTACCTGTCTCCCTGTTTGTTTACCCGTCTGTCCACATAGCTCCGCCCACCAACACCTCCATCTCAGTGAGTCCGGGTGAGGAGGTGCTGGAGGGCCAGCATGTGACGTTTACCTGCCGCTCAGAGGGAGCTCCGCCCACTGTGCTGGTACTATGGAAAGAGGGGGAGGAGCTTCGCAGATCTGACCCCGCCTCCACACTGTCCTTCAGTCTCTCGTCTGCGCAGGTGGAAGACTCTGCCCACTACCAGTGTGAAGCCTCCAACAAGTTTGGATCCCAACTGGTCACCAGCTCCGTCACTGTCAGAGGTCAGACAGGAATGAGGAGACATAATATTGTTTCAATTTGTGCGTAGCGAAACGTTACAGGTTCTAAACTCATTGTTACCTCACCTTTTAGCAAGTAGCTCAGCGGGACTCATATTCATCGTGACGCTCTCTCAGCTCACCCCCTGCAGGTACAGGTGACCCCTCCGCACTCAGCAGCTGAACAGGGTTCTGGTCTGGTTTTGACATGCCGAGCCTCTGGATGCGCGCAGCCGCCTGCACTCACCTGGAGGAGGAAGGACCGGAACAGGACTGTCCTGCAGAGGACGCAGCAGCCAGATGGACAGTCCCTCCTCCACCTGCTGGATCTGGACCTGCAGGACCTGGGAGGATACAGTTGTGAGGCCCAGTGTGACTCGATCCTCAGGACCAGAGACGCAGAGGTTCACGTATACTGTGAGTCTGAGACCAGGCTCCTTTAACATCGTCAGTCATATGAGCTAACATAGCAAACACGTGCGATCACCACGAGCAGCAGTGGGGAAGTAAACAACATTTATAAATAAATAGAGCATCTTGTTTTTCTGCATTGTTATTCTGTTACATTCATTTTCCTTTTGGCTGTAAACCTGGTCCAGAGGGATCTAGAGAGTGTTGGACTCAACATCAGGAGTCCTGGACCTCTGCCAGACTTGCTGTTTGTTCAGATTTAATCCTGCCAGTCAGAGCTGAGAGGTCAAAGGTCACTCTGTTATTTTGGTGTTAGTGCAGAGGGGAGGAACACTTCCTCAGAGGTCTGTCTTTAATCTGAGCAGAGGAGGACAGACAGGAAGTTGCACACACACACACACACACACACACACAAACACACACTCTGACGCAGCATCTGGAGGAGGACGAGCAGCTTCATTGTTGAAGGTCAAACACAAAGTCTGAAACAGTGCAGATCTGCAGAACATTTTTAAGATAGATAAATTGGGTTTTTTAAAACTGTTTATATTTAATTATTAAAGTATTTGAACATTTGTTCCACAAGAGGTTTCGGTCTTACAGGACTTTGACTTCAGATTTCTTTGAGTCTCAAGTCTATTTTCACATCAAATATCATTCTGTAATGTCTCCTGTGTTTCATCCTTCAGCTCTTCCGTCCGACCCGGTTCTGAAGGATCCTGGACCTGTCCTGCTTGGTCAGGAGGCGGTCCTTCACTGTGATGTCAACAACGTCTTTCCAGCTCGTCAACTGCGGGTCCTGTGGTTGTCAGGGAACACAACGCTGATGTCAGAGTCCTTTAGGTTTTCCAGTTACTTGCAGAACGTCTCGTCTGTTCTGCGCCACCGGGTCAAAGAAGATCAGCGGTTCCTGACATGCATAGCTGAGTTGCTGACGGAGGTAGGAGACGTGTGGAGGTCCAGGAGGACCCACGTCCCTTTGCAGGTTCACTGTGAGGGTCTTTCTTGTCTCTTTCTTGGAAATATAACAGTTTTCTATTAAAGGCTTTTATTTTGAAAGAGACTCGATGCAATCTATAGTTTGGGTTTTGTTGGTTTGTGTTGCAGATGCTCCGAGGAGAACCTCCATCTCAGTGAGTCCAGGGGAGGAGGTACTGGAGGGTCAGCATGTGGCTGTCACCTGTCACTCAGACGGAGCCCCGCCCACAACGCTGGTGCTGAGGAGACATGGGGAGGAGCTTCACAGGTCCGACTGCGCCTCCTCGCTGTCCTTCAGCCTCTCCTCCGTGACGCTCGAAGACTCCGCCCACTACCAGTGTGAAGCCTCCAACCAGTATGGATCCCAACTGGTCGCCAGCTCCGTCACCGTCAAAGGTAAGAGGTCAGACAGAGGGCGCGGCGTCCTCGTCTCAGACCTCAGGACTTCTTCTGTTTTTCGTCGTCGGTTGTTTCTCGCTGTTGTGACGGCCGTTATCTCCGAGGTCGACCTCTCACTCCCCATCATGAAGCCAAGTGTTTCTTTACAGCACAGCTGAGGAATGTGGCGTCAGACAGCTGAACGCCGCGTGACAAGGCTGGTCCTTTTTTAAACCCATGAGCGATATTTCATCTTCCAGTTCATCCTAATCTCATATTGCACATAAGAGATTTTCATTAGACAGCAGCAAAAGGTTCCTTAAAATAAAGCGGAAGCAGAGAACTCATCTTCATCGAGTCACTTGACACAGCTGACGGTGTGTTGGGTGAAAAGGTTGAACTCAGTACAAAGATGCTGCATACAAATGTGTCAGTTCTTCAGCACATGAATGTCAGATCACTTCCTGCTTCTGAAATAGAATCTGGTCTCGGAGGACAGATGACACAGTAGCAGCTGGCGTCAGCGGTGGCGCTCTGGTTCCGTGTCCTGGTCCAGAGCACTATCACTCTGCTGCTATCTGCTGTGATGAGTCGTCAGAGTCGCAGCTTTCATGTGCAAACAGAAGTTTTGTTGAACCCGGCAGATAAGTGAGACCGACCCGCATAATAAAGACACTCGACCTGCCCTGAGGGTCAAGTGCTCAGTCAGGTGGTCTAACTAGGCAACGCTATATTGGATGAGCTCATGCTACACTTCTCTCCATTCAAGTAAACATGAAATAAAATAATCAATCAGCAGATACTCTAATAAATAATCATCATGTTGCAATTAAGCGTCTAAGCCAACCAGCCATCTTCTCACAATCAACACTGTTCACATTATAGTAAGAGTATTTAAAGTGTTGAGCTGAGAAAGCTCAAACAAGGACAAGAAGAGAGCAGGACGGTGTTGTTGCAGCTTCAGGTCCTTCGGTTTCAGTCTGCAGGATTAAACATCCCAGGGGCTGCTAGTAGCAAAGCTAAATGACTTTCCATTAGGTTTATTTTCTGATCGTTAGGTGGTACTTAAAACAGCCTGTTTGGGAATCATGTGACTTGAAACCGCAGCTTAAATCTGGTTTCTTCCCGTGCAGCTCCTCCGAGGAACATCACGGTCCTCGTCCTGCCATCTACGGTGGTTCAGGAGGGACAAAATGTCACCATCTGCTGCAGCGCCACTAGCTTCCCGCCGTCAGCTGTCATTCTGAAGAAGCTGACCAATGGGACGGAGCTGTACTCCCTCAACGGAACCTTTCTATTGGTCAACGTCACAGCCAGAGACTCGGGACTGTACCAGGTCAACGTGACCAATAACCTCGGATACCAGCTGAAAGTCTTCAGCCTCAGCGTCAGAGGTCAGTCTACTCTCTGAAAGGGAAAATGGTCAAATTCACATGTCCCCGTTTTGTTGTGTAATAATGTCATTTTTTATTGAGGTTATTCTCAACCCTTCTTCTTCTTCTTCTACTTCTTCTCATGTAGAGCGAATCACTAGCCCTCCTCCTAGTCTCAGTGCCTTCATCATCCCAGCAGTCTGTGTTGCCGCTGGTTTAGCAGCAGTCGCTCTGCTGCTCGACTACCTGAGAAGATCCAAAAAGAAAGGCTTCTACCAGCTGCCGCAGTCTGCGCCTGCCTCAACCTGAGCCAAAGCCACCAGGTACCAGGATGTGGCTACCACCTCCCTGGAGTGTGGTCACCCCTTCCCAACAAAGTGGCAAACACCTCACCAGGATGTGCTCACCAAGTTTCAGAATATGGACACTAAGTATTAACATGTTGCTACCATGTTTTCCGCACGTGGCTTTGATTCCCCAACCTGCGGGTTTCCATATCAGAACATGTCCTAATGTCCATCAAGTCTCTTTTGAATCAAAACCTATGGACTTGACTTAAACCTGCTAATGTGGCTAACAAGGCCTGAGGTACCTGCTTACTGCAACCATATGACCTCCACATTACATGTCCTGATCATTGGTCACCATGTGATAACCTCCATTGACCACCTTCAGGTGTGTGATGAACACCTACCAAATCAGGCCACAAAGCCTCAGCATCACTCGGCTGTCACGTCCCAACATTCAGCTTCAACATCTCTAAATGGGGCTAAAATCCTGCATGTCGTTCACAATGTGTCATGTGACGTGAGCTGCAGTAAACATCTCCATCATTATGTTCCTTAATTGGATCAGTGAACTGTCCCTTTAACGTTCAGCCTGAAGTAACTGAAAACAGGAGAGTTGAGGCTGCTGAGATGGAACAGGATGACGTCGTCTGCAATCACATCCGTTTAATTGCTGTTTGTTTGTGTTGGAGTGACCTGTAGATATGTACAGTTTCTCACCGTGTGCTTTTATTAAACATATTTATTTCTTCACTGCTTCCCTTGAGTTTTTTTAATCATTATTAGATTTTCTGGGAATTTCCCCAACATTGAGCTTTCTGTTTCACTTCGTGGCAGAGACTGTGTTTACTGGAAGCCTCAGCCCAAAACCTTGGTCACAAGCCACGCCATCAGCTGTGCAGGTACACTTCCAATCCGACTGTTTATGTTTCAGGAAGATCACCACATCAGCTATTTACCGCTGAAGTGATGAAAACACATAAAGCAGATATGAATATACACAAACTGTGTTTCAGTGAACAGCATGTGAAGATTTACAGTTAAGCTAGATATTTAAAGGATGTCCTGAGGGCGGTGCCAGAGGAAGGTCGAGGGCTCATTAATGGGTTCATCCTCAGGAGAGCAGCGATACTATTGCTGCTCTCCTGAGGATGAACCCATCAAGAATGAACCCATTTTCTTCCGTTTCAAATCTTCAGATCAAAAAGTTTTTCAAGTCGGATGAATCAGTGAAAAGTGATCACATGATAGATGCTACTGGATCTCTTCTGTTCGGTCACTGTGTCCACTAGAGGACGCCTGTGGCTGCAGAGTGAACCCGGCGTTTTGGTTAAACGTCTACACTAATAACACAAAAAGAAGAAGTAACTGTGGTTTGTGTCGCTGGTTTCAATTATTTCAAAGTTTATAGCTCTTAAAATTATTTCGACCAACTTTAACTCTTTGTGTGATGAAAAGTCATCCAGTGTGATCATGGACGATCAGAATAAATGGAAGAAAAACGTAGAAAGGCAAAATTAAAAAATAAAGACAAATTCGATTCATGTGTCCATCCATTAACTGGATGTGACGTGAGGGAGAGCAGAATAGATCAGGTGAACGCAATCAGGCCAATGACATGTGATAACAAGAGCCAATCAGGGACGAAGACACTAGTGAAGTGAAGGAAATTACATGAGGATCTGACTGAATTTTATCTTGGTGAGCCTGGAGAGGTGAGACTAAATCAACATGACAGAAGATCCACAATCACTTCACAGCTCCCATCTGAAGCCCTGTTTCCATGACAACCAGCTGAGGCGCCAATGGGCTTTATGTTGGAGGACAAAAACCACCAGAAACTTTCATGAATTAGTTCAGCTGCTCTCAGAGCCTCCAGAAATCAGACGGATCCTGCTGATTACATATTATCTTTCTGCATGTCGGCTGTTTCCTGTTCATCCTCTTATAGTGACACTGAATTACAACAGACTGAATGAAGATGATGATGATGTATCACACAACAGCGTAGTTGGTTCAACATGACAGAGTTGGTTCAACATGACAGAGTTCCTTCGCTGGTTGTTAAAACAGCTCTTATTGTTAAAAACTTGTCATGAATGGAACCACAATGAGACAGAAGTGTTGGAACAAGTGTTTGTTATTCAATAATATGTGTTGGACTCTGTCTGACCAGTTTCCAGGCAACCTGGAGCGACTCCAGCTTGTCACTGTGTGCTTCCAAGAAACAGGCAACACTAGAAAAACAAGAGAGAAAGAATTAAAGAGAGCCCGGCTAGCTCTTCCCCTGCGTCCAGTCTGTATGCTAAGCTAAGACAGCTCCGTCTGTGGTGCAGGATGTTGAGTCATCTACATCGAAGGACAACACTGACCACATGACCCGGATACTAATGAATCCATCATGAATCTGCTGAGACTGAACAGGAGCATTCCAACGTGGAAGTGGCAAGCTGTATCCATCCTCATCTAGTGTCTCCATGACATTGGTTGTTCTTCTGTGCTGTAGCTGTAATGACCACGGTGGCCAGTCAGTGGTGCTAACAGCCGCTGAAGTTCAAACCCTTTCATTTGTTTCCTAGCCGTCTGAAGCTGTTGGTTTGTGCAGATTCAGCTGGAATCACTGGTGATAAATTTTCTTCCCGCTGCTCCATCTGGTGTTTTTCAGCCATGTGGCGTTCAGTGTGCCGCTGGGCCTCCACAACCTCTGACCTCTGTGTACTGTTGTGTAAGAGTCGTTCTGCTGCGTCTTGTCATTTTAATCTGGTATTTCCTGCATGAAAAAGAGAAGATGGAGCTCTTTGTTTTGCTGACCTGAGGAGTCTCCTGCTCCGTCAGCAGCTTGTTGGAGCTTCAAACTGACACACGTGTCTACAACGATTCACGTTTCATCCGAGACCACAGGAAGGTATCACTGCAACTGGTCCAGGACTGGGTACAGATCCATACCCACCCCTGGTATCAGAACTAAGCTAAGTCCTAGTCCTGGTTTTGGTCTTTGTCTGATTTCAGAATGGTTGCCTGGACAAAACACAGTCACACTACGCTGGTCTTGGTCCTGGTTCTCCAGGGATGAGTTCTGGACTGAGACCAGGAGAACTGTCTAGGCAGCATGACACTGGTCCTAATTCTGTGTTCATTGCCTTTGTCTGCGCCCTGATTTAGATTTCAGTCTCAGTCCTGGTCTTTGTTTGGTCCTTAACCATGACCAGCCCCAGTCTGGGTTAACAGGGTGGCACAAAACGGGTCCTGGTCTTAGTTGTGATGTATGTTTATTTATTTGGCAGTTCATTTTTTGGCAGTGCCAGAATGTGAAGAGACTTTCAGAATAAGAGTTCAGCACCGAAGATAATAAAGGGGATGTTTGTCTGATGTTTGATGATAGTCGACAGGAGTGTGGAGGCAGACGGAGCGTCGGCGTCGTCCGATTCCTGATGAGGTTGCACAGGTTTGCGGTTGCCATGGAAACTGATCAGAGTGAATCCTCTCATCACTTAAAACACACAGTGACTGATTCACCATTTGATATATACTTTGTTGACATGTTTCAGGGAACTAAGTAATAAAGGTAATAATCACAATAATCTTGCGGATATGGGACTTTTCAGTAAATAGTAGAAGTAAATGTCACAGAGTGCCTCACAAGGAAATAAAACATAAAAACACATGCACATATAGTTATCGGTCTTGAAATGTGAATTGTTTTTAACTCAGAAAGTAAAGTGTCCACAGGATGAAGACGTGTGCATGTTGTCCCCTCATGTATGTTTGAATAAAGCAGCAGAGACTTTGTCCTCCATGATGAAACAGTGTGAACACATTGACCCTGAGAGGCTGAGTCACTTTACTGAACATCATCGGGGCTCTGACGCCATCTGCTGCTCACCTGTCCGCAGCAACAATACTAGTCATCTTTATTAGAAAGATCTATAATAGAACAATCAGTAAAGTCAAAGAACAGTATAAAGTCAAATAATGAAAAGTGATTTTATGAAAGTGAGTTTGAACAGATTTAAATCATCACTGACTCATGCATGGGCTTAAAATTGAAGGGTTTAAATTGAGCAATAATCCCTGTAGAGATACAATAAAGCAGACAGAGGGGAAAATAAAGTATTTTTTGATAAGGAACAGTAGTAACATGTGATGAGTTGTTACCGGAAGTAGTTATTATGACTACGTGTCGTGCTTTTAAACGCCCTTATTATGAAGCCTAAACCGAACCGGAAGATGCTGGTTAGCTTACCGTAGCTAAGTCTACCCAGAGTGTGTGTGTGCGCGTATGTGTGTGTATGAATGAAAATGTTACCTTTATCAATTAAGGACGATGAGTACAAACCTGCCAAGTTCAACCTGCTGGTGAAGCTTTCGGGATGGTTCAGGTAAACTCACCTGAACCTAAACGCCAACAGCGAATGAGCTTTTACTCGGTCAGCTGCTAGCTCAATGCTAACCGGCTGATCGCGGTGTCTTTACTCAACCGGTTTTCGTCTCTATAGCTTGTTAACGCGGATAATCGTCGGTGGGCTGTGTGATGCAGCCGATAATGAGCCGGGTTACTCCCGGGTACCTGGGCTGGGATGCAGGTTTGTGATTGTCGTGTATTTTCAGGTCGATCCTTGCTGATAAAACCTCCAGGAACCTGTTTTTCTTCCTGTGCCTGAATCTCTCCTTCGCCTTTGTGGAGTTATCGTACGGCATCTGGAGCAACAGGTAAGCTAACACCTGGAGTAAAGTAGGCTAACATCTGGAGCAACACGTAGGGTAACAACTGGAGTAGCATGCAGGCTAACAGGCTGTTAGCCAGTGTCTGTTTGTTCTGCTCAGGATGTGCCACGTATGTATTAGCATGGAGGCTAACTGAGTGTGTGCGAGACAGTGTTGGAGTAACGGTGTGCGTTTATGAATTAGAGTATTTGCGTGTGAGATGAACAGTGTGTGTCTGTTTGAGACAGTGTGTGTGATGGTGAGACTGTGTGTGTTTGTGATACACTGTGTGTGTAACTGCGTGTGTGTGTGTGTGTTTGTGAGTTAGACCGATGGGTTTATGTGGGAGACAGTGTGTGAGATGGACAGTGTATGTGTGACAGTGTGTGATCGTCTGTGTGTGTGTGACAGTGTGTTATGGTCTGTGTTTGTGTGTGACAGTGTGTTGTGGTCTGTGTTTGTGTGTGACCGTGTGTTATGTATCTGTGTTTGTGTTTTGTCTGTGACGGTGTATTAAGACGTGTGCGATAGTTTTTTGTGGTGCTTGTGACAGTGTCCTCATAATGTCTGCTTGGATGTCTGATAGTGTTGTTGTCGTCATGGTGACCGGCCAGCTTCACGATCAGCTGGTTCCTGGCGTGAACAAAGTTACTGGTGTCGCTGTGGAGACAATCAGTGACAAAGTAAAACAGCAGAACTCTACTATCGTGTTTAAAGAAGACGTAAATTAAAAAGTTGCTGTTGAGGAATTGAGATATAACAACACATTGGAGGGGTGGCAGGAAAACTCCAAAGACTTTGTTTTGTCCATTCAGGGCTACTATAGATCCAACATGGTGGCTTATTGAAAGAGGGACTGCCCCCTGTTTAGATATATAAAAAAAAAATAATTCAGTGTCAGCAGATTCTACCTGCCCTTCATTGTGACAAACATGAGCAACATCACACTGATGTAGGAAAAATCAGAGAATAAAGGTCACTGAGTCATCTTCAGTCAGCGTCTTACAGGGAGACGAGCCAGCAAAGGTACGTTAACACTTGTTTGTGTTTGTGTCTGTGTGTTTGTGTTCAGTTTAGGTCTGATCTCCGACTCCTTCCACATGTTCTTCGACTGCACTGCCCTGCTGGCCGGTCTAGCAGCCTCTGTCATCTCCAGGTGGAGATCAAACGACAGCTTTTCTTACGGGTGAGACTCGACCACGATGGCATCACTGACAATCTGTAAAGCATCATACTGCACAGAGCAACAATTGTGTCTGTGTGTGTATATTCTAGTGTTTGTGTGTGTTTTTGTTGCAAGTTTTTCAACTTGTGCTTCTCGTGTGTTTCAGTTATGTTCGGGCAGAGGTTCTGGCCGGCTTCGTCAACGGACTCTTCCTTATCTTCACAGCTTTCTTCATCTTCTCTGAAGGAGTCGAGGTAACACACACACACACACACACAAATGTGCTCACACACAAGCACATACACACAAACATACATGCATATGTACATAAACTGACTCGTGTTGCTGAGAAAATATTGCTTCCTGTTTGTCAGAGAGCTCTGGAGCCCCCTGACGTTCACCATGACCGGTTGCTTCCCGTCTCTGTCGCCGGTCTACTGGTTAATCTGGTCGGAATCTTCGTTTTCCAGCACGGAGGCCACGGACACTCGCACGGAGGAGAAGGTGACACCTGCCAGACAATGCAGAACGTCAGTGTTGTCATGTAGAAGAAGTTCCCTAACCTCTACCACTCGGTCCTCAGGTCACGGTCACAGCCACTCTCTGTTCAACGGCACAGTGAATCACGGACACAGTCACGGAGGACACGGTGGACACGGACACGGTGGACATGGACACAGTCATGATGAGCATGGACACGATCATGATGGACACGGTGGACATGGACACGGACACGATCATGATGGACACGGTGGACATGGACATGGACACGGACACGGCGGACACGGACACAGTCATGATGATCACTGTCACGGTGAGTGTGGGTCCTGAAACATGCGCTCAGTGGACATGGTAGAAGAGGAAGGATGTAGGTCAGGTGTCCGCGTGGAGACGTAATATTTGACTCTTTAAATCATCAGCTCAGTTCATGTTTAAATGCGAGTGCTGACATCTGTCCATGTTTTGTCTCTGCAGACGAGCAGCAGTTCACGCCGGGGAAAGGCTCCAGCAAACAGATCCTGCAAGGTGAGAGCAGCAACACGGACACAGACACACTTCAGAAGACTTCAGAAGTCAAACTTGGACATGATTTGAAGGATAGAAAGTGTTTCATTCAGGAAATGTGATGACTCGTTATTTAATCAAGATCACGTTTCCAGGAGCAGGAAGTTTTCTGTTGGAGATTCAGCAGCTGATCGAACCTTACAAACAGTTTCCAATAATCACTGAAAATTAGGGCTGTCAAAGTTAACGCGATATTAACTAATTAACTTAAAATACTTTTAACGGCACTAATTTTTTTGACGCGCGTTTAACGCGCTGTGATGTGAACCTCGGTCCACACCGTAGTTTGGGGAATCAGGAAGTAATGCACTGCCGTCGATGCCGCACATAAACAAACCCTGTGGGCAGTAAAATGGATAAAAAAGATACTATTTTGAATGGTAAGTTCAGCTTCAGCTGCCCGATGGTTCTCTCGACAGGACTAAAGTAATTTGTATTTACTGTCGATGCGAACTTAGTTCCCACCGGAGTACGTCCAGTCTCAAATACCACTTGTCGGCCAAGCACACAGCTGATGCAGAGAGCCCTACGCCCCCTCCTGCTTAAAGCAAGCCACGGTGGACAGTTTGCCGAGGAGACAGCTGGACAAATCTACAAGCCGCAAACTTACAACAGCGGTCGCCGAATGGGGCGACAGCTCGCAGGCCGATGAACATCGTGGAGGACGAGGGTCTGTGTGGAATAATACGCATCGCATCCAACGACTGTACAAAAAGCTGCTGAATACAACAGAAGAGCTGTTTACAGGCTGTAGCCTAACTGCACTATATCATTTGAGTCCTTTATTTTGTGCATCGCACTGTTTGTTTTGAATTTGATGCAAATGCAATGCATTAGAGTCCTTTTGTGTTAATGGCTAAACAAAAATGGAGATGAATAGTCTAAGTGTAAAGTTGAACACACTACGTTGTATTAGTAATCATTACTGTGTAATGTTACAGTTACTGAAGTAAATCAATATGGCCATCTGTTATTTATTTGTTGGCCTTGAGTTTATGATTTCAGCATTTATTTTACTTGAAGAATTTATTTTACTTGAAGAACATACT